>JARJDZ010007422.1:0-16311 GCA_030264555.1 Aleochara sp. GC000083
TCCACCAAAAAAATGAAGATTCTAAAATAAGAAAAATTATGACATACATGATAACGTATTGTATTTAGTTAAATAAATTGATAAACAATACCTTAAGAGAATGCTGCAGAAGCACATACTGCTTAGAGATACTTTCCTAGTGTCCCTGGCAGCAGGAAGTTGTCCATGTTTGTCAAGCCGACTTCACGAAAACATGGAAGATTCTAAAATAAGAAAAATTATAACATTGCATTTAATGAAATAAATTGTTAAACAATACCTTTTGAGACTGTTGCAGAGCCCATACCGCTTGGAGATGCTTTCCAAGCCTACTATACTACACCGTTAATTGATCAATCAACGATTACACTAATAGTGTGTATGATACCATATAAAGCTACAGCAAAATGATATACATTATAACATAATATATCTAATATTTATTTATTACCTGTAACACTCATAGTCCATGCACAATTGTTTGCCTATAATTGATGATAAATATAATCCTATTCCAGTTAATTTGCATTCTAGTAATGTTAAAAGAAAGATAATATAATGACCTGACTTTTGAGGGCCTGGGAAACTAAAAAGCAGCTTCAAAACTTATAGTTAAAATGGTTCTTATTGGATTCTGGTGTGTTGATTCATTTCTGAAAAAACAAGCAGAGAGAAGTAAACATTAGAATCAACAATATAGCGAAAAAAAACATAAAAATATCATCCAATGGTTTTGAATGCAATAATAAGTCAAGTGTTTTGAACTGAGAAGCAATTAGCAAGAACTTTTCCACAAAAATGTTTACATTATTATATTATTCTGCAAAGATGATAAGACATACATTGTTTAAGGTTGAAGTGAAGTGTTGATTTATTAAATTACTTTTCCAAATTGCAACTTACAAGGTGGAAAAATAGGCAATCCACCTTGGACTTTCCGACCTATCGATTGTGCATCGATGAAACGTGTCGTCGTTTCTTAATTAAGTGAAGCTTTGATTCAAGTGTTGTAATGGAAGCATATATGAACACACATGCCATTCCAACCTGTGTTCAAATATTAATTACGTTAAAAAATTACATAATGACTGTCTTATTAATGCGGCAGATAAATTGATGGTGATGAACAACAAATTAAACAAGATGAGAGAGCAAGTCAATATGAGTGTCATCAAAAAGTTTAGTTTTGACCATTGGCCTAGGTACAAATATCAATGGCAATTGTTTAATTACACTGGCTTGAAATTTGCTACAAATTTTAAAAGTTTTGTTATCTTAATAAAAGAAGGAAGGCATCATTGCAATTGTTGCCTAATGAAAAACAATGATCCAAGGAAGATAAATATTAGTGTAGAAAATTGTTTATAAAAAGATATCAGAAATGTAACTTAATTTATGGAAAAAGATAATCTTGTGGGGGCAACTTTGCTAAATATTTGTAGATTTGTACTTTAAATAACAGACCATTTATAAAACCATTAAAAATAAGCATTGCCACCACCAATGACTGGGGAATTAAATATTAAGAGAACCAGTTTAATCAGACTTGGAAATTTTCTATAAGCATTGACGACACAGTTGACAAACACTTCAATAACACATTTAACGTTTTTTCTTGTCATTTTGCTGCGTAATCAGCGACAACAATTATATCAGCAGGTATATAATTAGCTAGCACATGAATTAATTAAAATTTGATTTGATTGGCCCAATCATCACGGCTGATAAATTAACATTCCAATTAGTAATCAGCTTCAAAATGCATTCGACAAATATTTAGCCCAAGAACAAACTCAAATTTAAATTCGATACTGATTTAATCAGCAAAGGCAATAAAATTTCGTCCCAAATAAGAAAGAAAACGCGTCATTCGACCGCACGTGGTTTACCTTGTAGTTTCCAACTTGTTTCATGATTGATACAATTAACTAAATAAATGATAGGCGAAAACAAATGTACCTCCTTGCCGTTTTGCAACAATTTCATACGTATTTGTTTCTCAAAATTATTCCCAATATGCAAATGCTTCATTGTCGTCCAAGGACGGATGCGCACGAGTTGAACGAATGCACGGAGCGCACTTTTGGAATTTAATTGTTAATTTGAAAACGATTACAATGGCGCATAGTATTCCATGTTCATTAGAGAGATGAATGCCCAGCTTTTCGAATTATGCAAAATCGTGTAGTAAACGTACATGAGTCATTTGTCCATCTGAGTTCGTAATGGATTGAGTTATAAATGAGTGACTCGTCTTGATATAATGCAATGATTTTGAATTTCTGCGAAGGCGAAACCGCATAATTATTTAAATTATGAATAATTTGCGAAATAATATCGTTGTGATCATGGATGTAACTAAATCATAGAAAAACACATCTTGAGAAAATCCAATCACTTGCTAATTTAATCAAATAATGCGACAATTAATTGAGTTGATTGTAGAAAGCTGTACTGTTCTCATCATCTATCCGAAGAACAAACTCGGAGAAAATTGGAAAATAATAATGACAAGAAGCGCCCAATCCCAAAACTACTTTCCCGTCTTCCATAATGTTAAATTAATGATATATTCAAGTTTTGCAGTTCGCAATAATGTCTAAATAACGGATGCCATAGACGTTTCATGCAAATAGATTTGGCGCATATTATTTCGCATCGAATCGGAATTTTATGAGGAATTGGAGGTAATTAGGTAATAAGTAATCGCAACGGATGAAGTGTTTGTTGCATCGCTGTTTTCTTGCATGTTTATGGACTCGTTCACATATTGATTGCCTGATTGGACTTCTCAGCATTGGGATCAAATTGGAATGTGAGTAATGTGGTGACAACGAGGAACAAGCCACGTACACGCACTGGGGAACTTGCGCATCAGCGAGAAAACCCAATGCAAATGCACCGCAATAATCATTGCGAATAATAATAATGGATGAAATTAATATTAATGACCAATAGTCGCGAATGGCGGTGTGTGAATTGTGCGAGCTGAACGCGAATTCCTCATTACGATGCTCGCAAACAAGGACAAGACAAGACGACAGGAAGTCATTTGTTGTTATCCAATCTTAATTGCTATAGTTTTTGGATGTATAATTTAAGGACATTTTTTCGGGTTTAATTAACCCTGGAAAATAATTATTGTTGCTCTCAGCATAAGACTTCAAAATTGTTGATACATGAGGAATTTGTTTGTGAAAAGTCTGAAATTGTTTTGGATTTGGTTTTCAATGGTTTTTTATAAATCAATTAGCGAACTAACGGAATATGCAATAAAAATGTGACGGTGAGTCTTACGATGACGAATTGCGGATGTTGACGTTGTGAATGCCGTGCAATTTGTTGTATTCGATAACCATCAAATAAATGCAAACCGACAACAAGGAAGCTCCTTGTTGGATGATCTCCCATTGTATAATCTATTACAACACGCATCGTACGAGAAATGTCATCTTGGCGATGAAGAAAGTCACCAAAAATTCAATAGCAAATGTCTATAAATAATTTATATCGTAGTTCTATTTTTCAGTTTTTTAGCATAAAGTTGTAAATGCAAAAATGTAAACTTTATGTTTTTCACAGTAGCAACAAATATATGGATTTAAAATGCAGAGAGTATGAACGACATACAGGAATTGTGTATGCAATGAGTAATTAATTATGTAATCACATTATGATCATGTGAGTCTGCAGAGTCTGCATCAATTCAATGCGTGTTTGCAAATGAAATTAACGTGGCCTCTTGTTTGACCGATATCAGGTTTTGTTCTTGTTGTATTCGTCCTGCATCTCGTGTTATGTGTGTCGAGTTTCATTGCTCTAATTTGTTATTTAATATTCATTATGAGAGTAATAAATCAGAAAGAAGTGACAAAGATTTCATATTTAGTACTAACTAATTATTTTAAAAAATTCTAGAGATTTAATAACCTTGATACTAACAGAATATAAAATAAATCAAGAAAAAGATCAAGAACGATTTGTATCATAAAACTATTTCTATAAAATGCAATCATATTAATATTTATCAAAAAAGTGGAAAATGTTAGGGTCTTTGTAGATTTCACCACAAAAATGTAAATAAATTTCAATGACATCAAATATTATGACTGCATACTCTCATTTTTGTAATTTATCCTAATTATAATCCAACCTGAAATATTTTAATTAGTACTCATTTAAATGAATGCAAGTGAAGCAAGTGAAAATGTAACAGTACTAAAACAGAAATTAATGAGCTATATATTTCTAATTTTCTCTAACCAGTATGTGTTCTAAATAGATAATTTTATTGTTCAATTTTACCAAAGGACTGAACAACAAGTTACATTCCAATAACAACATTCCAGAAGCTATCGAGCTTCTAATTTCGAAAACTACTTATTCATTAGTAGAGTGAAAATATCTGATAATAAACCCAGAGAGATAAATGATTATAAAGTTAATATTATTTCACCAGTGCAGATTGAACGAAGTAAGTAAGTTATGTGCAATATCTAGATAAGTATCACATGAACTAAGATCTAGCTGAGCTTACTCGTACATTACTTGTTGTTAACTATGTCGACTGGCTGGAAACTTGCATGATTGAGTTACGTATTGGCATCGATTACGTGTCGCGTCTTACTTTCATCTTTCTCGCCATTTCTTTTCGTTTACTCCACAGAATGCAGAATTTGACTGATTGTGAGCTGCTTGCAGATTGCTGCTATTCGCGTAAAATCTTCAGTGGGCAATTAATGCCCCCACATGGGACAACTACAACGGTGAGTTTGATATTTCATACGATATCCATGAGAGGCAAGAAATATGAATAGAAGTATGGTATAGCAAGTTGCATTGCATTCAATTTCCTTTCTTCGAATGTGATTATTTAACGGCGTGCCAATTTGAACTTTCGAACTAAGAATTACTTCTTGGGTCATATGTTATTTAGAAATTTGGCGTTTTCTTCATAATGTTTTATATAACAACGAAAAGATGAGGAATGTTTCCTGTATGCTTACTTTAAATATTCAAATATTTTTTGCAATTTTGATGTTTAAAATTTTTTAATTCAAAATTTAATGAGAGATTGATGTGAGTACCTATTGATTGAAAAGGAAATGTAATTAGATCTTAAATATTGGTGTTATTAGCCAATAGACTTACACAATTCAAATATGAAATGCAAACTGCATTGAAAATCTGGTACAAACGAAAGCACCCAAATTCAGTGAATGAAGTGAAATGTAATTGAAGCGAAATGAGAGCAATTTCGAGCGACAAATAAAGAAACGCAATTTGACTGCAAACGGTTATTCAATCGGTCAGACTTAAGCAACTTCTCAAAGTGCGTTAACTCAGTAACCGATATCTGCAAACCGTCAAGCAACGAGTCCACAAGCAAAGCAGCAATTGATACCACGACGCAGACTCGATTTTCAGGTGAGAAGAATAAGTCGGCCATCGAATACATATTACTTTACTCACAATCGTCACCAATGCGCACCTTTCAAACCATTCGAATCGACACTCTATGCAGACATCAATCCCTGAATGAAGATCTCCACGATGGCTAATCGTATAAGGACGAGGCGCGCATGTGACTTAAGTCGCTGGCGAACGCACCGCGCGCATGACTCTTGCGCAGAAGGAGTAGGATCAACCAGTTCGCTTCGCACATGAGTACGTGATGATTGCATTAGGCAGGTAGCGCGAGTGCTGGTAGCCAACAAGTCAAGCCAGCAAACTAAGTGCCCACCGCGACCGCGAATCGCCGATGCGAGTCAGTGTCCAGCCGAACGTAGAGAGACGCGCGCGCGCATCTTGGACTCAATCGACTCGAAGAAATACACTTCAATCACAACCATCAAGCTTTCGGCGACGCGTTCTAAATTCACAGTTACGTTCAAGTGTCTTCCAGCGAATTAGTATCAGCATCTTCGGCGCGGAGGGGAAAAGTGCGCTTGGATTGTCTCATACGTTAACGGACACACGAAATTGTTGCGATTCAGGTGAGGACTACAAACTGTCATTTCTGCGTCGATCAGCAATGCCAACTAGCATTAAGAAACGTAGCCACGAGTAGAGTGTAGACCAGTATATTTATGCTGAGCGTGTTCGATGCGATGCGCGCATCGTCGACTTAAGTCATCCGCACCAGGTAAAATACACATGCGTTGACCTCCATTCTGCGCGCTTCGTCCGCATTGCCGCCAATCGCATTCGCATTTATAATATCATCTAGAATGAACTAATACTTAAGAAGTTCTATTCTTTAAGAAGTTTCAATCAACAATTACTGAAACTACTTTTTTATTATTTGTTGGTTTTCCAAGAAGATTTCTGAGCTAGGATTTAATTTGTTGTATCTACAAGAAGATTTCTTGAATTTCAATTTGTTTGAACTTTGAACGTTCTCTAATACACGAGTTGAATGGAAAGAAATCGTTATGTAAGTGGCACAAAATGTGAGAATTCCGCGTTTAATTGGCGCTCGCTTACTAGAAGCTAAAGATTCGGCGATTTCTTCGTCGACGAAAAGAAATCGAACTTGTCAACCAACTCTGATTAACGCAAAGTATGCCTCGACAGTCAGAGTCGAACGAAACCGAATGGAAAATGCAAAAAGAAAGTTGCGTTTCGTTCATCGTTTTCAGCGCGCTTTTTTTCCTTCGTTCATTCTTGTTTTACAACGTTCAACGCTTTAATTGTTCTTGTAATGTTTCTCTAATCGAGGACGCCCCGTGCTCTAGAAATTCATGTTTGACCACAAATTTCTTATCATATGACATAAAAACTACATTGGAATCGATATCATTAAAAATTGTCTCGCGAAGAAGTTTCTCAAGAAAAGTAGAGAAAATTCAAGTGATTAATCGTGTAATTGGATATTTTCCATAAACGTGGAACAATGGATGCTCTGACATCACGTCCGATCGAGTCTAGAACTCTTCGGCCATTACTGATTAAGTCCCATTAGACCTGAGACCCGAGTCGAAAAGCTGAAGCGATTTACCCAATCAGGAAGAACTTTCTACTCGATGCTTCCATACTTAAATCATGTTCGTCTCTCACGACGACGACGACGACGTCGTTCACAAACGGCTTAGATTATGCCTTGTCTTCTTCAATACCTTCAATGTCTTTCCAATATGCTTTCAAGATGACCTCACAACTCTTGGTAAATTCCACAATTTGAATGGATTGACTCATCTGATCTTAAAAGTTTGTTGACATCGGATGTGCCAGCAAATCTAATTAAGTGGAATTAGCACGCATTAGTCGAACGTAATTCGGATTATTTAATCGCGATTATGTTTGCATGTCCTGGAACTGAGTGTCATTGAATTGAAGACTTTGCAGGAGTCGGATGACATTTCGACAGAGGTCTATTGACGACGGTTTCAAAATCTCGCTGGTCACTTTCGCAACAACAACAAAATATGCACTTGGATGTCAACGTCGTAGAGGTTTCTGGTAATAAGTAGAAACACGATCCATCGTGGTGCCATTGAAACAAACGTAAATAAATAACGCATTGAGTAAATAACTTGGTAAATGCGTTCTCAGGTTGGCGAATTACACGCAAATGCATATTGCATTTCGCTCGCAATTGATTTCGTATTATTTCGTCGTAATATACGCATACTATTTACGATGTTATTTAATGATAATGCTTGGGTTCGTAGGCAAATATGATTAGCCCCGTTTTGGGTTGCACGCATTGCACACTATTTAGATATTAATAGACTTGCAAAAAATGTTTGGCAACTTGATGTAGCACCAAATGTGTCGTCAGAGAAGCGGTTTTGTAATGAGGTATAATTGCAAATTTAATTATTGCTTCGTACTTGTCAGACAAGTTTGTCTTAATTTTTTTTGCTGTTTGTCGTTAATGTCGTTACTTGAAATTAGGAAAATTTGTTAAATCAAGGTTGACATAAAATACAATTTCACAATGAACATTTGCAGTGAGGAAGAATGTAATCTGAATACATTTGGCAACTGAAACGAATAAATATTTATAAGTCGCCTATCAGTTAAATGGATAAGATGCAGAAACGCAGAAACTTTTTACACCCAAAATAAACATTTCCAGTGAAACATCATTTGGTTTAATGATACTATAATTGTCTTTTTTGTTTCTGACTATTTCCAAGAAATTGTACTGCAATGCATAAATTTCCATAATTTCCATAAAAACAATACATTCTATCATTTCTTGAAAAGATGTTTATGAAGACATTTAATGCATACGATTTCGAAATTCGTGATTGGAATGCATAAAATCTCTGTATAAACATTTTGTTCGTTTGAGATTACTTTACTTGCAATTGCAATCTGAGTCATACACGAAATTTCTAGAAAATTAACTTGATTCAAGATGTCGTATAAAATCTATGATTAATTTTAATTATCACTTATTTTTTCCACTTGAAAATAGTATTTTTTCTATTTGAAGTAATAATTAAACCATAATTTTATATCGTGATATTTGAATATTCTTAGTTTATAATTAATGCAATTTCACGCAAGTCGTAAATCATGGACACGTGCCTTCTGAGACCATCACGAATTTCTCCACTAAAAGTTATTGTTTTGTTGCCAGTGTGTAAAGTCACAATCAATTAAACACCTTTATTGTTGTTATTTCCATCTAACAATATTTACGGTTTCGTTGATGCCATATTGACCCCGCACGCTTATTTTTCCGAACGATTAACGTTTGTTTTGTTTCATTCGTTTTTTCATATTATTTATCCGTTTTACCTTTTCAAATTCATTTATATTGTTCGCAATGCAAGCAAAGGTAAACAATGATGACTTATGGGCTTGTTGTTGATATCATCACGCACGAAGAGCACTTGTTCATTAAATACAATAAAAAAAATGTTAATTTTTATTTATTTAACAAAAGCCATCGCAAGGTGAATCACCAGGTGAATAAGAAAGAGAATGGAATGTGGCATTGGATTTGAAGAATTTGCAAACATTGTACAATGACTAATAACTCCCCGATGCAAATCAAAATAAGGAAGAAGCAATCGAAATAAACAATCGAGAAGGAATTCGCAAAATTATTACCATATGGGTGCAGCATATTTTGATATGAATTAATTCATTTTTTTGTATTGTTTCAGACTGCAGCAGACAACAACGTCGACGTTCTGCTGAAGGATTCGATACAATGAACAAAATCCAAACGCCATTCAACCACTAAACTTGCATATAAACATCGCATGTACTTCATTTAAATACGCGGAAAAAAGTGTGCGAAAGTCAAGTGCTCTTATTGAAGTGGTCTTACTGGATGTTGAGCAAACGTTGCATCATTGCAGCCGTAATAATTATCGATATAAAAAGAACTCGGTTATCTAATAGATAAGTTATTTCACATCGTGCCAGCAGCAACGACAGCGACAATGAAGGGCAAAGAAAAGTTGTGGTCGAAACTTTCAAGCAGTTTTTTACGAAAGTGGTGTAAGTATTTTCAATTATTAAATATGTGATCAGTATCATGAAGATTAAAATTGATTTGCTAATTATTCGCTTAATGAAATATGAAATAAGCTAATTGGGATCATACTTTTCTACATAATTGATGTCATTAAGACGTATTCAAAAATGTATGACTATTATTTAGAAACTAGAAGATATTTGGGCTCCAAATAATGAACCAGAAAAATCCCTATCATTGCTGAATATTTTTTCATACAAAAATCTTAAAAATGTATTAACAATAAGTACCATTGAGAAATTGTTAGTTACAGTTTATAATTTAGTTAACTTATAATCAAAATACACCAGATACAAACAAAAATATTTCAATATCACACCAAAAATTTCTATGGATTCATGCTTCGCTTGCAAACTCATCAAATTCTATTTCCAGTTCAACCACTCGCGCAAAGACATTAAAACAGCAATGTGCATGAACTTATGGAAAGAACATAATGTATAATGAATGAGCATCGGGCGAGGAATTCCAACGTGGGGGTCGAACGGCAATTGCAAAACTTTCTTTTTTATTTCTTTGCGATTCATTGCCGCCTTCTTCACTTGCACTCCTTCATATTTTATAGCCACACCGACCGAACAAACGTGTTTTCCTCGTTTCTTCGTTCGTTCGTCATTCAGGTGCTCATTGCAACATCAGCAAAAGTTCGAATTTCGCTATTAACGTTTACACTCGAATGATGAATGATGTGAACTTCGCACAGAACCAATTGATTACGAAAACAAATCAGTAATAATACAACAAGCAAACATTTCTTTCGATTTCTTCTCGCCCGTTTAGCGCGATTGTTCCGGATGGCGTGCTCCAAATTCAAATGAAAGCGAAAACGGAATTGACATCGAATCACGATCGACAAAGATTCCTGGTTATTTATTGCATAATTCCTGCTATCATACACGACGTTCTTCCTTGAAAGTCCCAGTCCCAGAAAATTACCGTAATTTGGAAAATTGTTATTTGCTTTAAGTGTGTATATGAAAAAATATTGCATATTTTTACGGCTCATTAAGCATCGATTAAGTATCTGTAGACTTGTTGCTTCATGTAGTTAAGTGTTAATTATGAAAAGTGTTTGCTAATGCATAAAGTTCATTTTGTTTATTGCATTTTCTAGAATTTCAAAAGAATGCTGTTGGTATTTCATTAAAGTAGTTGCCTTATATGTAGATCTTCAATGCGTTTTGCATTAAATTAATTCAATTTTAGTGTTAATTTTGCATTAAACTATTGTTTAAGTGGGAAATTTAATGTGTTATATAGTTTATAGAATATTAATTCTTAATTTTCTCATATAGAACATTATGCAAATATGAAGTCAATCGAGAAAATTAAATCAACAAATCTGCAGTTAACATCAGAAATTTAACATCAAAGAAACAAAGAATCTAAATACGTAATAAACATATTACAAAATACCTTCTGGTTCTATAAAATATACTGAGTCTTCTCTCAATTACCACTCTTGCAAATGTTTTTATAAAATTTGTGTATTTGAAATCCACGTTGAGAAATGTTATTGCAAAAAATAAATACTTAATCATATTTATCGCATTTATAGGCATCATATATTTCACAATTTGCTAAATATTAACGAAAAGTTTATCCATTGCCTCTGGTCTTCGCGATGAAAGATTACTGGATTCAATTTAACGATGAATTTGTTTACTACACCTTTTACAATCGAATAGTTTCAAGCAAACAGAGTACAGAAACATACTGAAACATTGCAAGCGCAAAAGTATACGCTGTGAATTTTTATTTATACCGTTTCGTAATGCATATTAACACACAATTCGTACCCTCGCGTCCATCACACCCAAGAAATAGACCATTAATATTCATTAAATTAAATTTCTTCTAATTAATATGCAGGCGTATATAGACTGGTTTTGAAAGTGTTTAGACGTCGTTACAAAATCTCAAAATACCGCCAAAACTGGCCAACATTTTGATGCAATATCGTGCTCAACTAAATCAAAAGCATAAACGAAATAAATTCGCTTGCAAGTAAAACTCAACAAATCATAAACATTCCTGCATGGTTCAAACATTACAAGATTCTTCTGCAATATTAGGTACAGAAAATTCTCGTAATGGCCGCACAATGGCTCCGACATTCGCATACAATTCGCATGCAATCCGTGAGTAATTGTAAGTGAAAGTCTGCAAGTCTTCCAACTCATCGGTGACGCCGACGACGACGACGTGGACGTCTTCGTCGAGCCCACTTCAATCATACGTGCACATGCATTCATATTGTTCTTGAAGAGCACAAATAAAGTTGATTCGATGCACCGTGGCATAACGATGCGATGACCGATTCAAGTTGAATGCAAACAAATTGCCCATCGAGGTGATTTATATGAGAAGTAACTGGCCATCAGCAATCAGCAATAAATTAATCTCATGATTGATTAAACTCTCAATTCATTTATGAGAAAAAGCCTCAAGGATTTCGCCATATTAAACTATCAATTAAATTTATATAAAAGCCTGCGAATTTGTTTGTTTGATTCTAATTTTAGATCCGGATTAATTAATTGAATGCACAAATTGATTTCCTTGGTATTCTTGCTGCACTGATAGAAAGTTCGACAATAACATTAATTTATGTGATTAGAGCAATTAACAGTTATCATTGAGCATTCATTTACACTTTTTTGCAAGGAAACATAAATTACAATAAGAAATTTCTCTGAAATAAAAGAGAAATTTGTGCATGAATGTTTTCAAACTAATTTGGCACTGACTAAATGAATTTTAATAGCCAAGTTTTAATATTTTTAATTTAACCAAAATGTAATCGAATTGTATCTAAATATCCCTGAAAATTTGGCCTTTGAAGCAGCAAGTAATCAAACGAGTTTTGGCGGTTATTTTCGATTTTAAACCCAGCGATTCTGGTTGTTATTGATTCTAGAGGTCAACCAGCAGGTTCCAACTTGTTTAGCAACTTTTCTTTAACAATTTGGCAAAGATCTAACAACTTTGTACTCTCTAATTATCAATATTTGTTACTCAATGTAAAAATAAAAAGTGCAACCTTCAAAGAAACCATCCAAATTAAAGGAGTGTTTTTCATTAACAATTTTGAATCTTTCATGTAATCAACTGATGCGTTTATAATTCACCTTCTCGATATATTAAATCCGAGTATATTGAGCAAAAAATGTCAACCTTGAAGTTACCTTACTAATGATATAATTTAGTTTTTAATTTGGTCTCAAATCACAACTTCCCATCTAAGCATAAACAAATTAAAATACCCCATAATTAAATTACCGCAAAAACTTCAAGTTAATTTATGATTAAATATTTAAAACTTATTCATTTGCCAAACAAACACATTATTTCATAGTTTTACAATCTGTTTGACTTTTAAAGTATTTTTAGATAAACTATGCGTTTACGACTAAATGTTTTCTACTACAAATGAATATTATGAATATTCATCAGTTACTAATTTTCACACCAAATAAAAATTTATAAATAAACCTTGTTGTCTGAAACGTGTCTATCAATAATAATTAAAACAATTAGCAATGTACAATTGGAAAAAGTCACCGTTTTGCTGATCTATGAATCAATGTGGAAATATTGGTACAAACAAAAATGTTTGATTACTAAATCTCGTGATGATTACATTGGAATTGTACCATAATGGCGATTTATACGCTTGTAAAACTCTAATAGTGTGCAATCAGCGCGACTCGTTGAACAAAAATGTCGAATTGTGGAATTTGTAACCTGAAATTTATTTTGTAATAAAAATCGCCAACAAAACGCCGCACGCATGTAATTGGCCTGTCGTTAAATAATGATTAGCGTGTTTTACGTGTGTATTTTGCACAAACGCATTCTACTTTTTTCGATAAAATTCCTTGGTACACAATAATAAGATCGCAATATGGTGGATTGATTAATGTATGTTATCGCCAAACGTTATTATTTAATTCTATTTATATGTTGCTAGTTTCAGCATAATGAAACAGTAGTATTTAGTTAAGATTTCCTTAATTTGTGGTTTTGAGGAAATTATTTCTGTACAGATTAGAGCGCTGATGATAATTTGAAATTGATGTTATTGTTTTGATCATTTGCCCTGTGATTATTTTATTTTGTGATTAAAATTTTAAGATATGAATATTTCAGGAAATAATTCATTATGAAATATTAGTTCCTGATAATAATCATTTTCATTTTTTATGATAACTACCAAAAAATAATTTATCTAGAGATTTCAACTTGTAAAATTCAATTTTTTGATGAAACATTAAAAAACAAAGAAAACTAAATGACCCTTTATCTGTTTTTGTATTTTGGCGCAATTTCCAACAACTTTTTTCGACTAAATGTTTTGTCGTATGAACATTTTGCCATGAAATTATTATATTCTTATTAGTCGTACTGTGTATACTGTGACCGACTTTTATTCTCTTCAATTTTCCTCAATTAACTGCTGAGCGCAATAAGCAACAAGTACGAATTCACATGAATTCACGTGTTCATTGCATATTTTCACCATTCGTGTACTCAGGTGTATACGATACAATTGCATGCAGAGACACAAACGACTGGAATTGTAGACAAACGTCTGCAATTAGTGCTCGTATTACTCAAATATAATAAATAGATTTGCACAGAATAAGTGGCCATATTGCAAACGTCAATGCAGATAGTGCAATACATACAATATCATTTCTCGATCACAAGAAATACATCTAATGGCAATTTAATGAACTCATGTCTTTTCAAAATTCGATTTTCTTGCAATATTCGTTCCAATAATTTGCAATCTGCTGCAATGGCAACTTCGACGCTATTCTAAGCAGCGTTACGTTATAATTATTATCATTATTTCGTTCTTACTTAATCACAATTAACCTTCTCTCAACTTGATTACGTATGCACATATCGCTCGTTCATTTATGAAACGTTTACTTTTAATGTGGCACAATACCACGATTTACAGGATAATTCATATTATTAGACTTGAAATAATTTAAAATTAGTCGAACCAAACTATGTACAAAAAGCGTAATGATTCACAAGTTAAGTGAAATGCAATTTCAATTGCACTTTCCGTCTCATTGAATACCAAAAGAAGCGCACACCTCGATCTAATTGTGTTTGTACAAACAATGCATCTTGATACGTAATCGGAATTACAAACAATTTACAATTGAGCGGGGTCTGTGCACACAACAAAAGAATGAACTGAGCATCACATCAATTCAAGTAGATAGAGAATGGTGAAAAAATCTGGTACATAAGCTTGTAAATAAACAGCTACATGATTCAAAATGTTGCCATTCAAAGTGCATTAATTGACGAAACAATGCAGACTCACGAAATTTTTCAATACAAAAATGGAAGTTTGATGTTCGTGTGCAATTGTTCAAAAACATGCGTACTGAATTGAAACGGCAAGCTTCAAAGGCACGAGTTTGTTTATGTGGGAGAATTTCAACGAATTCCAAGATGTTTACAATTTGTAATTGAAAATGTCAGAATTGCCTTGAACGAAATGAACAATCTCGTACCGTCATTATGTTTAATTAAACTTTTGAAGATGCTTTCAACATCTCTGAGTAATTTTCAATGTCATTCAATTAGCAATCTGCGACTAATAATCAATTAGGTAATCAAGTCATAAAATCAATTGCCAAATTTAACTTATTCAATTGCATCAAGAAACTAAAGTCGTTTGCAACTATCTGAACGTGCTTTAAGTTCACCTGTTTGATTCTTATCTTGTGCAATTGTCGCCTATAGGTCAGATTAGATCAACTGCTGCATTTGTATCGTTCGCGGATTTACTTGAGCATATTTCGCGACATGCTTGAGTTCGTTTCGCGAGCCGCCATGCGTTTCATCATCGTTTTCTCGAGTTTGTGTCGTTTCATTTTCTCTGTTCTCTGTTAATACCAGCATGGCAGTGTAACCAATCAATTTAATATTAATATCTTTGGCCTGCAGCACTGTTTGAGTACTGTAATCGTTTGGTGTTCCTTGTTGGCCAAGAACCTCGTGGCATACTTTTGCTGGTGATGAATTGTTAGTAAAATCAAATCAAAATTGAACAAAAATGGATGTTAGTCTAAAACAAAATGCATTAGTAAGTAGTACAAACACACAACAAAAACAAGAAAAATAATAATATAGCAACTACAAATACGAGTACAAGTTAAAAGTAAAATTTCTTCGGTGATGATGAACTTTTCAAGTGTGTGCGCACGAGAGCGTAAAACAGATCCTAATTACCATTCGAGTCCATGCCATTCTTCTAGACTAATTGTTAATTACCATCGTATATTAGCAACCATAAGCTTTGCGCATGCATTACTTGCTAGCATTGAATTTCAACTCCCTCGTTCATTATTGTTATTAAACTATTGACGTTATATGTTGCATTTGCAAACGAACGCGTGTGCACAGGAGGAGCACACATCGTATTGTTTTACGAAGCACGAGAGAAATTAAACGTTATAAACGCATAAATAATAGCTATTTAATGAAGCTGTATTTATTTTAATACGAAATCGTCGTTGAAACGGTATTTAATAACACGTTTTGTACATCGTCGTTGCTTGTTGTTGCTTCAGCAAGTGCACAATACACCAAGATGTGTATTTCAGTGCGTTGTTTAATTATTGAAACACCACTAACAACAACAACCTATAACAAATGTGCGATTGGATCATCGAACGTTGTACCTCAAGTCAAATAGATTCCGGGAGAAAACATAAGATGAATGGCAAACAAAATAAGTCAATAAACTTGGAGTTTATCAATAAACAAGTTTTCATTTGTTGTTTTAAGAACACAAT
>JARJDZ010007425.1:0-13601 GCA_030264555.1 Aleochara sp. GC000083
TAAATCGCATTGGTGCGTATGTCTCCACCCTCTACGCATTGATATTATCTGTGGAAGGAGAAATTTCTTGAAATGTCCGCTTGTATGGCAACAGTTCAGGGTGTCCACCCTGTATATGATGAAGGTATAAAGCATTCAAATTTGGAGGACTTTCTAGTATTAACTATAGTATTAAAAAATGTAACTAGGGCAAAAGTTATTAGTACAAATTGGAAAAGGGCGGCGTCTATAAAGGACAGCTAATTAATTAATAACCATACCATTAACGTCCATCGCTTAAGTACACGATTTTGAACAAAGAGGTAGAACGAGCATCTTGCACTTATAATATTCCGTTATAGCATGTCGCAAGTATTCATAGGATGCTTGTACCATGAACGTTAGATTTTCTTATCAAGATTGCGCGCTATATCACCAGCCAGGGAGACTAAAATGCTTTGGTTTATGTTTATGTAGCTATGAGAGATGAGTGTAAAACATTGACAAGGAGCAATGCGAAGGAGAGAAGTGAACAACTTAGGTGGTTGTTGAGGCCGCTTTCAATGGCACAGTGCAATCAAGCGGGGTATTTAATATTAATTAACGATTAATTTCGGATTAGTTATAAGTCTCTGATTTCTGCTATCAAGCGGTATTACTCATCGCAAGTGTATTTACTTTGGAAATATAACTGGAAATGTGATTTGGTTTGTTTGTAGTTTCACAATTTGATGCTTTTCCGGTTTTTCCAAATTCGGTCATTCTTTCCGTTCTACTAGAGAGCTGCGTAATATGTCTTTCTTGGTACGAAGTCTATTGCTCCTTTGAGAAGCTCAGAACGCTCTTGCCCGATTGCATAAAACTTGTAGGATGTACGTTCAAATATTTACCAACCAAGATCGTCGCTTCAATGCATCCTTTCGTCCAGGTTTTCATTTTGTATTTTCAGGTCAATCGAAGCGTTCCCACTCTGAAAATTTAAACATACCACTTCTCCATTGTTGATTTCTATTGCGTTTACTAGACACGTTCATAAATATTGCATTGAAAACGTAATCTCTATAAAGAACATACAAGCATGAAATTTATTGCATTAATTAACGTAGTTAGAATTGTCAGACTACGTTCTAAAGTAACGCTATTTTATTTGGTATCTTATTGATATTTTAAATTTAATATCAGTAAGTTTCTCGCACAAAAGTCCTAGTTCCTATTGTCAAAAAATTAAGACAGTGGATTTACGAAAGTGAAGTGAATTTTTTTGCCAAAATTGTTTGGAAACAAACTATTCAAACGTTCAAACTATAATAATGGGCGATCACTTTCTTCAGATGGTTTAATTGTTGACAGTACATAGATAATTTCCTGCCAATCGCGCCAAATGGTGGCATAATTCTCCGTTACAGTATCACAACCTTTAAACACTGTTCAGATTTTAAACAATGTAGATTTCAGTTTTCATCCTTATTGAAGAAAAACTGTTAAATATACATATTGTAGCTTCTCGTTACGAATGTCTATTTATGGTCCGGGCTCAAACAAAAGTTATTAGACTATTTGCAAAATAGTCCCAAAATTATATTTAGTACAAAATGTCATCATCAATCTAATAGGGTTTATACAATACCAGTCTATAGATAAGATAATTAAATTAATTAAATTGCATAATATATGTTAATTGAGATGATTGGAAAATTTACTTGCAGAGCTGTTGAAATTTAAGTATCCATTAAATTTAACTGAAGTAAACTGATTTATCATATGTATGTGTTGACAATTTACTTTCAGAAATCCAGAATTTATTTACAGAAAAAATCGATACCCAAAATATGTTACACGGCAGATGAGCCCAAGATCTTAAGTAATCAGTATATCAACCCAGGTGGTTACAATATTTGTTAAAGTTGAAAGAATATAGTTTAGGGTCTCCAAACATGAAACTCTGTTGAAGTTATTGACTTGTCATATTTATTTAAAAGTTTGAGAGGATTTGCAAGCTTCGCATGGAAACTATCCTCTTTGTCTGCCCCACTAACCTAATCAGTTTGTTTGTCCGCTTTTGCACTATTGCTTAAAATTGAAGTGACCCTACACCTTCGAAGATAACAGAAACTAGTTCAGAAGCACTAAACTCTTCACTTCGACAACTTGCTAGATTGCGAGTAAATGGAGGTCAAACAAGAATGCCATCAGTACACAGGCATTACACTAGAGATTACACCAACAAATTACATGCGAGGATAAGGTTGCTGAATGTGCAAGCACGCAGATTCAACTAACAAGAAGTAAGGATGAAGTATATTGTTGATTTAAGTTGCAAGTGCATGGGCTTGTTGAAACTTCAACTATTTCAACTTTGCCAAGTGTGATGCAAGGGCTTACAGGATTTAGAATCAAATCAATTTACTCATCGAATAAACGTTGACTGATTTCGAATTTCGAATGAGTTCAAATCAGAATATATTTCCGGAAAATAGTAAATATTTGTGTACTAAATTCGACTCCAAAACGAATGCAAGATTGGAACGAAGCTTTTAGTGATTGAGATTCTCTTGACATATGTAGACCTATATGAAGAAAACTAATCGCCTATACAAGGGAGTAAATGAAAAGGAAATGGCGCGTGCTTCAATAATGAAAATATATAATAAATAAATCATAACATTAAACATTTGTAGATACAAAAATGCTATGCATCACATAGTTGTAAATGCATGTACGCACAATAATTCTGGCATAAAATATGAAACATTATTCATAACATATGAATAAGCTCTTCTACAATATGAAAATGCTTCAGCTACAAGATTTATTTAGACATTCAAACATAAAAATAAAGGTTAATTCACAAACTCAATTGTACGGGTTCTTTACTTTATATTGGATAATATTTGAATATATTGCTTGGTATTTTTTGCATCAAGAACCGAAATATTTTGGGGCACTTGTGGTACATTTCTGAATTTATTAATCCAGTTGATTCGCGATTATATCCAGTATTATGGTGTTATACACATTATTAATTTATTCTTAATGGAAAATTATGCATTTTCTCTGTTTCTAATCACAGTTCATATATTGTGTTCCTAACTGTGATATTGTGCAAAATGTTCAAGAGAAATTGACAGAAAGTTAATATGCATGATATACAATTAATATGAATATAAATTAGTTTGCTCTCTTTGTTTCCATTAGGTAATACTTTGTGTTGAAAGCTACAAATTTAAAAAGAGAAATGTTTTAGAGTAATTATACGTAAAATAATAGTTGCATAATAGTGCTTTCAATATTAGTTGGTAAATATGTACATATTGAAAATAAAACTTGCACGAGTGGATCCATTGTTTGTGACAGGAGTATTTACTGCCCACTGAATTGAATAAAAATTATTTAAAAGCATCTGGTAATCAGTGCAATACACTTTTAAGTGTTTCAAATGTTAATATTTACTTTTTATAATAAATTATGATATATAAAATCGTTACCATTGATGTAGTATCCTCCGTGTTACTTTCTTTGATAAAAATAAAAATACTTTGAGTTTGTGTTTACCATGTATATTAATAGTGACTAAAATCGAATATCATCCACATTCACAAATGGAAGAAAATATTACCTTTTATTTAACTTCGGATTATAATGTGTTATAACTAATAAATTAAGTGCTGGTTACTATGGTTTCAAATATTTAAGTTTTGATAAACAAGGTCATAATGTGCATAATCAAATATGTCCGAATTGTCTTTAATAATTTGCGAAATTTGTATATAATAGTTTCCAACACCCATAATATGATCTACTGTTATTTGGGTGGAACCTTACCTTCATTATGGCGAATAAGTAATTGCAATAAATATGTAGATTATGCAAATCCGCAATTGGTACTTATGACATTTGAAATTAATTAAATCCTTACGGCAATGATCAACAATTTATGGTATGCGCCTAAAACTTTTATAGGATGCAGTACGCATTCATTAATTCATTTTTCATTACCAAACGGAATAATTTCTACTAAACATTTTCAACTATATTCTAAAATTAATAAATAATATTTAGAAATTGTAATGCAACTTATTTTCGGAATGTGGCTATGAAATATAGAAGTTAGAAGTCGTCAACCAACATCGAAAGCAATTATTCTGAGTAACAACTTGAGAAAAACTATCGTAAGAGAAATATCATTTGTGATGAACAAAATATAGTTTCCTCACAATAAGTAGGTGGTAATTCGTTTTATTCCGAATGGTTCTCGACAAAAATGAAAACTCCACTTCCAAGTGGAAGTGCATTAAATAAAAAAGATTTATTTTTAGAATAATATGAAAAGAAATGCGAAATGAGTTCTGCGCTTGGCGGAACAGGCAGACAGAATGGAAGAAATAAATCTTCGTTTTCTTCATTGTATAATAGATTCATTCTGAAGGGAGAAGTACATTTATTGTTCGTTTATAAAGTATGCAGGAACGTCCAAAGTATTAATTTCGAAATACCTGCGAATAGAAAAAAATTCTTTTGAATTCAGAAAAATACAAAGAAATAAGTTAGAGTGAATCACGATAACATTCTCTTGGTCCGCCTAAAGTTTACGTACACCACTGCAACGAATAGGTATGCGAATATTTTCGTTTATTTGAATATTGCGTTTATAAAGACAATAATAACAATAAAGACAAGAAAGGAAACAGTTTGAGTAGCAGGAATTGACCGGTTGTAGATCACCACTGCACTATAAGCTGTAGTATGGGAGATTTTTGATCTAGAACCGGCCTATTATTTCTACTAATTTAGTCAACTCGGAAAATTCGATTGCCAAGCTTAATTTGATTATGTTAAATCGCGTGACTTCATTTTTTTGGTTCAACAAATCTTTATATAAATTATATATTTTTACGTAGCATTAATTATACTTCGTAAACAGGTGAATATTTGAACGGAGCGGATTTAAAATTATAAATATTTATCGCAAATTTGGTAAACATTGCACTAATCGTGTTAAATGCACTAGTGCACAGCATTTAAATAATTGAAATGCAACTTGCTGCAGATAGTGCATTGAAAGTTGGGTCAGAGTTGAATTGCTCGAACCGAAACTAACTAGTAAATTTGCCGTCAACTGACTGCTGCTTGTTGTAATCAACGGTGACGCGATGGTCGTATAGAATGTTAAGTCAACCATGAAAATGCTGCGCTGCGAAAGGTAGTGCTTCGTTAATATTTAACAAAACTGGCACGAGACCAGCACACGTCATACAAGTTTGAATTTCAATTAGGTTCCTATTCACTAATTGCTGTAATCAAGTTTTGTGAAGTTCAACCAAAAATGTACTGGTTGATTGAAATTTCAAATTAATTGATCCTCTCTGTTTGAAATATATTCGGTTTCCTTTGATTGGTTTGTAACTCTGTTTCTATGTTCGGATAGTGAACACAAGTGAAAATATACATGTGATATGAAGTTGACTATAGCTTGCTACTAACTAAAGAAAAATATCATAGCTAAGATCCATCAAGGTTTGTAAATAAATTTAATTTGGAAAAGGATATTAGATAAATTATTTATTGGCAGGTGATACCATTCAATGTATTTAAACCAAAAATTTGTGGTTACTGACTGAACAAATGACAATTAATGACTAATCTCAATGTGGAGGACATGGCATAATAACGGTAACCATTATTAGTTCGAATGGTTATGTTGTATGGTTGATAACAGTTGATTATATTAATAGAGATATAACCGGTAAATATTATTTTGAAATAGGAAATTAATTAAAAGGACTATTTTGTTCTGCTACCTTCAAAAGACATTATTAAAAAGAGAATGTAGTCATTTATTTATATTTACGAGAGAATAATATAGCCATGCTGACAATGAGATAAAACGCAAACAAGCTTGAAAGAGATATTGCCACAAGCTGCAAGGTGTTGAAAATGAATAGAAGCAATTCTTATTAAAATTAAACTTAAATTGGAATTTGAAATAAATTGCATATATCTTTAAGCAAGATAAATTTGCATAAAAGTTAAAATTGCTGGACCATGTGAAAATTCCATCATTGAGGTAATGATGTGAAAATAAATGCTGATCGAATCAATCAATTGACCTGCTGCCGCAAAATACAGGCGAAAATAACATGAAAAATGAATCATATTTCACGGGAACAATTAGTCCAATATATCGACATCGAAAATTCATTAAATCCTGGGGGTGACAGATATGCAAGATTGCGTTTGATACAAAAATGCTGCGTGGGTATTACAAAGTCAATTCATATCACCTTTCAAAAAAAGAATCGAGTGAACCATTTGGATACTTTTAATCCTCATGGTGTTTTTATTGCTCTTTGATGAACATGATTCGTCGGTTTGTTTGAGAGCAACTCTGCCGGGTACAAATTGCTATTCCGTTTGATGTTTTATGTTGATACCACTTTGTATACATGTGTATAACTCTCCTGGGTCTAAAATCTTGCAACGATCATATGCTGCAAATTTTCAATTCCTGGCCAATTTGTATGCAATTTGAGAAAACGTGCAAGGAATTTTATGTAAGGCAGATTCAAATAACGTGAGATTATAAAGGCGAAAGAATAGGTGTCTTTGAAATATCATAGTTAAGATATTATCTTTAAAAATGCCTGTAATATTTTATCTAGGATTACGTTTTTATTAAAAGTATAGAGAGTATTAAAAAGTATTAAAAGTATAATTAAGGGTGTTTTTCAGCGATTAGGTCAAAAATCGAAAGAGAATCCTTTAATTTAATATGTCCTACATATTTATATATTTCTTTCTATATTTTTAATACCTGAAAAATTCATGATTATTGATAATATTTGCATACTTTATCTTTTCTAGAAACACAACATCATATATCAGCATTTTTCATCTGAAAACCAATGATATTGACTTGTGTGCAGAGTAAAGGTTATAATTGTGGATATAACTTTAGTGTTTTCCTCTTGTGGGAATTAACTTTTCAGCAATTTAGTAATTTCCCGCTATTTTGCTAAATTAAGAACCATTTAATTCCATTGAGACCTTGAAAATGCAGTTAATAAACGAGTTATATAACAATTCCCACAGGCTTATATACGTTTTGTTAATTACAAATGGCGCACATCAGCAAAAATGTAAAAATATGAAATAGCGAAATTGATCAGAAGTACAAAAATATCTTTATCTTACTGGAACGTATAATGTTGCATTTCCTATGCGTGTTTTTAGTGACAAAAATTGAATATTTTTCACTTGTCAAATCAAGACGTACATTTTTGTACAAGTGCAAGAAATGAATACCTTTTTTCTACAAGTGGGAGAAATAAATGGCATCTCACCAAATAAAGTGCTTTTGTTACTAAGGTATCAAGATTATAAGGATTGGTAAATATAATCATAATCTGCCAGCTCAAACGAAATTCTGACGATTTAATTGTGACATTTGAAATGTCATATCAAAAATTGTGGAAGTAATTTTGGATTTTGTTGCTTCTTGGAACATTGTATCAACTTTTCTCCAGTAAGNGATAAAATGTCGTATATTACACGTGTGCGAAATGCTATAATAAACTCGTGAAATTTGTGTATCACTCGTGCTATCGCACTCGTGATTCAAATCTTTCACTCATTTATAATTTTTCATTCCTCACACTTATAATATAATCTACTATTTATTCTACCTATGTTTTAAAATACGCATTGGCTGCATTTTCAAAAACAATACATTATTTAATTTCCTTGATGCATAATTAACTATTTCACTTTTTGCATTATTGCAACTAACCAACATCATTGTCACGTTGGATTATTGATTAGCCACACAGGAGCGAACGCAATATTCAATTATTGGACTTGTTGTACATATGCATGTTTATTTACCTTCAATGTTTGTCAAATCTACAATTGCTAGCACATAGCCAAATACAAAAAACAATAGCATGCAATTGGCGATTTGTTGCAAATAAAGTGTACGGCGCTAGGCGAATTTTGTTGCATTTTAGTTCATGGATAAATAAATAACAAGCAGGTCAATTTTAGAACCCCTAATGGATGACAGATTATGAATTTCCAAGATTCCACCAATAAACTGTTGCACATTTGAATGCACTTAAATTTAAAATTTATTCGTTGCTATTATAATTGAATGAATATTTAAAGATGTCTGTCAGTAGGAGGACAATTGGAGGGGTTAGATAATATTTTGAAATGTTTGAGTAGAGTATAATTTGCTACCTTACGTACTGATTGAATAAATTTTAAAATACATCAAAAATTTAATTCACCTACGGGTATATCTTTCAAATATTCTCAATAAGTTATTAGTTCGTTATTGGTTAGTATTATCCTTTGTGTAATAGCCCGCAAGAACAGATACAACATCAACAAATTTCTGCAGGATTTAATCAATTAATAATATTTTAGAATTGGGTTCAGATGCATAATTAGTCAGTTATAGTAAAACAAATTTGATAAATAGTTCTTAAATTATGACAAAAAGGCTTTTGCATAAATAAATTCCTGTGATATAGAAACAATCCATACTAATTCTCGAATAACGATCTATACTTGATAGTTTGAACTAAAGGTACTTATGAAATATATATAAATAATTGAATTTATTTAATATTTGTTGATTAACTTGACATAAAAATATCATTACTATCACTCAAAAATAATACCCAGTCGGAACAGACTTTTATTTCACAAAATTTATTTATATTTCGTTAACTCTGATAATATTTTTATATTCAGTATAATGATGACTGGTATTGATTAATTAAACAATCAGTTTGAATCACCAAATGGCTTATGTAACTCGATGAATAATTAAATTTCGATGGCACGGGCTTTTATAAATATGAATTGGAATTTCGAATTATCAGCATTTCAATAGACCCCATAAAGAGAAGTCAATACCGTGTAAATGCTGTTTTAATATAACTAGATTTTATTTATATATTTTTATTCTGCATTTTTTTATTTTGAACTAACTTTTTTTCTGAAGCTTCATCTTCTGAAAGGAAGTATTGGGAATTAACCATCTATTTTCAATGCATTATGTATCCTGTTGCAACCATGTGACCCAAGCCTAAATTGTTTATAAAACCAAAACTATGCCAAATATTGTGTGTTGTGTACACTTACTACCTTAAAAAGCCTAAATATTTAATGCATATGTATAATTCTAGACGTAAATAAGAAAGTAATATTATGTTTAATTCACAATTATAAATCTGTTTTAATCTTGTTTCTATTTTTATATACATGGTTATCTAATAATGATATTTACATTAATAATCTGTTTGTTCATTACTGATTAATTAGTATGTCACAGATGTGAAATTTAAATTAGAAATACATGAAATGAAATACATATGTGAATATTGCTACTAATTGATTCCCCGTAAGTCATATATCGATTAAATAAATGCGACGTTAATTAGAATTTTGAACGATATTCTATGGGATGGGGACATTTACTAAATATATGCTCTAATATATGGACTTGTACGTACAATATATGCTCTATCTATGCAATTTTCAGTTATAGTGGTTGGTACTTGGTATTTGATTTTGTTTTATACTCAGCGACTATACAGCTATACCTTACAGTTTGGCCAGACTCTGAGTGTGGAAACGGATGAAATTGCTATTTTCATATCGCGGACACGGATGTAATAGCAACACAGAACGACTACAAATTCACCAGCTAAGAAGTGGCTTGAGAGAATGTAAAATCAATGAAAAAGCTGAAAATATGCACCATCTTCATCTGCTCAGATAGCCAAGTTATCAGGTATTGAATTGGGCCGATAACAAGAGGAAATATTTGAACAATACCAAAGGCATGAGACATGCCAGGAGACGAACGAGCACAAGCACATCTTAACAAAGTTGTGGAAAGGTTGGAATTGATAATGGGTGGAAAGGAAGATGGCCTATAGTATACGCCAGAACATCAAGCAAATCTAGGACCTTCGGTTGTAGTATATGAGAGGAATGTTGGAATAGTTGGACTGTGCACAAGGTGTCGGGTAATTTAAAATTAAGAGAAAATTAAGCTGTCTTGCTCCAATCCTGCGTATCTAGCCGAGCGCAGCTCAGCAAAAGCGGAAAATGCGTATCCGGCGGAGATGACAAATTAAATATATTTCTACTTGCAGCAGATCGAATTATCCTAGTTGAGGTTTTAGACGATGAACAAATGTACAAACCTAGATAGAAGTTATTTGGTCTGTGATTTGCGCATTAATTTACATAGTTAAAATAGTTTATTTATATATATATATATATATAAATATATATAACATGTCCACCCACTTGGAAAATAGAATTATTTGGAAGAATTAAGTAAACAACTTATTTTAACAACTAGTAAAATTGAAAAAATTGGCTTCGTTTTGTTGAACAATAATTTACCATCATCTGTCACATTGTAAAACAAAATTGACTTGAAATGTTATTCACAAAGTGTACTTCTTCATACTTCAGTGAAGTAACATGTATAACATGTTAAATTTCACAACTTTCAAAGGATGATCTAAAGTGACAACCAAAAATGATTTATTGCCTATACAAATTACATTACTCCTCTATTAATATTAAATTGTAATATCACTTTACTTGAAGAGGGTATAATTAATTAACATCGTGTTCTAAATAGTTATTGGCGCCATTGGACACTTATTGAATTTTCCATTTGCAATATATCTTCGAATCATTTATTCAGTAGGTCGCTGCTTTTATTATTGAAATTTAACCAGCTTCTGGCAATATTTTAGGGAAATTAATTAAACTAAGAATAAAATGAATCAAGTATCATGCTTTGAGTTGAAAACTCATAAATCCTTTATGCAAATAAAGCAGTCTCAATCGGACTGATATTAAATATTTATGAGTTGCATAATTATTGCGGTGGAAATTTTACCAAAAACTGGGGTAACAATAGGATGCATCATTTTAGAGTAAAAACGAATTTCTAGGTAACTATTATCAAAAACAATGCATCAAAAAGCAAAATAAAAACAAATACTTTATTCATATTATTTATAAAATCTATGAGGCGTTTTTTTTGAAAAATTTAGCGTTGCATCAGAGAAAATTATGCTTGACGAGATGTGATGAAACTTGGGATTATTAGCTTTAAAATTAGCACAAAATGAAAAATATTTTGCACACGGGAATATTGCCCGTCAAATTTGAAAGGGTTCCGATTCTTGTCTGTTGCTGGCATCCTATTGAATCTTGTCGGGGTCGCCTTGGTTCTCGGTTATTTTGTATTTGTCGTTTGAAATCGACGACTCTTCTCCGGGCTATCTCCCGCACGTTCACACATTGTTCGCCCAATTTCCGGAAGATTCAACTGACAGCACCTTTTTCCTTTCCTTTGCATCCTTTACATTTATAAGCCGCTTTGATAGCAGACGAGCTGTGCCCCTTTTGTGTCTGAAACAATCTTTCCCAAGCAGGCAGGCAGACGGGTTTAAGCGTCCGCTTCAACTATTTGTATCCTGCGATTGTGAATATAAATTCTTTCCCGCCTCACGGATTTGCATTTACCCTACAAGACGACTTCCGTTCCTCTACCATTGTCTAAGACTTCAAGCATGGAGCAAATTATAATTTAAAATGCTATGATTTTAATTTAAACTTGAAAAAGTATTCTGCTTTTCCAACTCATGACATGTCTTGAATATTTACTGTTGGTTTTAGTTTCAGATGTCACTTTAAGTCATATGAAGAGTGAATGTTATGCATCCAATTTTTCAATTCCCGGAGTTTCCCACTCACAAGAAAAATATCATGTATTCTATCAAAACGGAAATAAAATCGCAAAGAATTTACAAGTTAAAGTTGAGTTTATAGTTATGGTTATCGCTAAAAATTCAACGAAAACATATGCTAGTAAACTGTGAAAAAGTGCGCTATTTTATCAAAAAAATCGGGTAATAAACTCAGGAACATAATTGCAAGATTGCTAACTTTGATTGAATATATAATGAAATTATGAAGTAGGTAGATGATAAAGACTAAGACGAAAACCTGGACGAAGGAATTTATTACAATCTTCTGCTGGAGGTATTTTAATTTGAGGCTTAAAACTATCTTGAATTTGGATGGATTAGTTCACTTTAAATTTCAAACAATCACTTTGAGAATTTTTAAACACAATTTTAATCAAATTATATTTTGTAAAAATATATTATCATAATTTACTTATTATTCTTTTATTTTAAAATGTTATTCTTCGGTTAAATTTGTTTAGAGCTCTCTAATAAATATAATAACCATGGTAAAACTCAGTTAATAATTATTTTAATCAGTTAATGAAATTAACAAAATCGTAAAAGGATAATATGTATTTTTTCCATTCCCATCTAAAAACAACTAAGTATCCACAAGGATTAAATTTGTTTGCAATTTCATTCAATTATCATAGAGTTTCCTTGTGTTTGGTTTATTTTTCACTAATAAACATCAAAACGATTAAAAGCAACCTAACAATTTTACAATATAATTATACTAATGTTAAACACGAATAAGTCTTGTGCTAGTTATATATTTTGGTCAATTTCTTTAAGCATTGAATATACTTTATTGAAATGATATATGATTCCTGTCATCAGACAAAAGTTTGCCAATTTTTCCCATTACTTTTTTAATATATTTAACAATATATTCTCGAATTATTGGTTCAGTTGTCTAATATACTGTTTTATCTATAAAATGTCCCCGTAAAAAGTGAGGTTCTTGTTAATTCTATAAAGTAAAATGTTATCTGAAATTGAATTTTAATTTTAATTTTTGAAATCAGATGTTCGCCAAAATTTGCTTAAAGTTTACGCAGTTTCTTCAACTTTTTAAAACCACTAATTAGAATTCTGATTCACCTTCTGTCGCAAAAAAATGCTTTTTATTGTTCTGTTAGAATCTTCGGAAATCGTTTCCGGGCCGATAACTTCTAATCATTAAAGCTGATGGTGTTGATCTTTAATTACAAAAAAATATACAGAAATATATAGAATAGAAAAATTTAATAATTTTAAAACATTATTTACAGTATGTTTATAGTACGGGTACAGAATAAATTTCCGAAAATTCAATTATAACTGCAACTAAAAAATAAATAATTATACCAACAGATGATAATGTTATTTGTATTTAATATGGTATGCCTTGGGCCACTCTTGTGTAGTATTATAAAATACAATATATTATAAGAAGTTTATATTTAAAAGTTAAGTACACTAACAAATTTAAATGTATTTATATTTCACTGCGCAATAATTGAATTGTTATTCCATGGTTACCAGATCTGTAAAGTTACTCATTATGCCCTCCTGATTACTCCCGCGCGGGCGTTATGACTTGATTACTCCCGCGCGGGCGTAATGACTTCTTGATTACGCCCGCGCAGGTGTTATGACTTCATTTCGCCCGCGCGGGCGTTAGACATGATTACTCCCGCGAGGGCATAATAACTTCCAAATTTTACTCATTCTGACGTGTTTGTCATGTGACATGAAACTTGACATAACTAAACATGTACTACTTAATAATACGAAAATGATCGATTCTTCTGCTTTGAGATGGTCTAAATTAAAATATAAAATCTTGTA
>JARJDZ010007430.1:0-33792 GCA_030264555.1 Aleochara sp. GC000083
TGCCCTTTTGGTCCTAGGGAGACCAGAAATCGCGTTCGAATAGAAAGATTGAAAAAAAAGTTTGTAGCGAAAAAAGCGATATGAAATTCTTAAAATCGCTCGAGTTTTCAAAAATTTTCATATCTCCGAAACTAATCGGCCGATTTGGATGATTCAAAGGGCATTTATAGTATTTTAACGAAAAAATAACATTGATCATGGTCCCAAATTTCTGCGGGTTTCAGAAATACCCGAACCTAAAAAATAGGGTCCTAAAAATGCAAAATTTCGCTTTTTTTCGCGTCTTTAACTGCGTATAACTTTTAAACCCTTTGTCCAAATAAACTAAAATTGGAACCAAATTGTAGGTCTCAATGAGTACTTTCCAAAAATCTATTGGTTCATGCCCTTTTGGCCATGTGGAGAGCAGAAATCGTGTTCGAAGAAAAAATTGGAAAAAAAAGTTTGTAGCGAAAAAAGCGATGTGAAATTCTTAAAATCACTGGAGTTTTCAAATTTTTTCATATCTCCGAAACTAATGGACCGATTTGGATGATTCAAAGGGCATTTACCATATTTTGACAAAAAAATAACATTGGTCATGGTCCCGAATCTGTCCAGGATTCAGAAATGCCCGAAATCATTTCTCTTTTTATAACTTGCAAGCAGTTACAGAATTATTTCATTGTTCTCATACTACTGATAATTTTTCCATTTACACACATGTACTTCCTCATGTTTTGATATTTGTCCGCTACATTAAAAATAGATGGAGAAAATTACAGAGATCTCAACAGTTGAAGAAAACATTAACGTTATAATCAAATTAATTACGTATGCAAATTAATTGTTTGTCCACTTGACACAAGCACTCGGCGAAAACTCTGGAACATGGACAATTTTGATAAATGTTTCATTAATTGATAATTGCGTTGGAACATGACTCTAAACGCATTTTAATATTTAAATGAGCAGCGATGACACGCCAATTTTCACGCACAAAAAATATTTCTTTGCAGTGCCGATTAATTAAAATCAAATTTCTGATTGATTTAATTGTCTTTGCGTCGATTTTACCGTATTCATCGCGTTTTAATGCGCGTAATTATTATTTACCATTGCAACTCTGTGCGACAATTTGCAACCAACCAGAAATCAAAGGACGACGCGTTTTATCACCTTAAGTATGGAAACATTCAATCAAATGCGTAGATAAGGGTAATTAAAAATATATCACTAATAGAAAAATCGTAAAGTAAAATATTACAACGTATAAAAATAACAAAATGTTATTTAATGTTATAAATCATATTTTATTACGTTTTTGACTAATTACAGGATATTTATAAAGATTATCGATTATTACTTTAACATGTGATGATAATAATTTATTCGTTGTTGGATTTTTATCAAATTGATCATATCCTTTAATTAGTTAGTAGTTTAGATAATCATAGGTAGGCTTAATTAGTAGGAATTTCCTATTTTGACGTTCAGGTATCATCTAGTTATTGATTATTTGTAATATTGTTATTTGTGGCCTCAATATTATTATGGCAGATTGTTGATGTTGTATCAATAATATTATTTTATGTTCAAAGTTTATGATATGCAACTTTGTTTGCACTTCATTTTAAGGTAGTTATAGAAAACTTTAACTTTGACTTAAACTTACAAGTTGCCTAGCATTTGAAATGGTGAGCTAAACATTTTGCTTAAATTGTTGACCATGGTGCTAATTATATTTCCCAGTAGTTATATTAAATTACATTATAGAATAGCTAATGATTATTGCAAATATTAACAAGTTGCAGGTTCTGTTAATTCTTGGAGTTTGGAATTTATACCTTTACTTAAAACTTATTCCAGAAACTTCTGTTGGTTTCTTCTCGTATCCAACCTAGATTTACATAATCATCTGGAAGAACAATTTATGGTAATTTTAATTTATCTTCCAGAACTATCCAAAAAAGTCGATTTTTTCAGAAATCATTTTGGAGGGTATGAAATATGTTGGGTATTTAATCCCTCTTCAAACGTGTGAATTCCAGACTTCTCAAAACATTTGGAGCCAATTTGCAAACATGTTGCAAAAACGCGAACGCGCAATCAAGGAAAGGGTTGCGCGATGAATGCGTCGAACCACAGGCTGATATGCGAGCCGCCGATAAACATTCCTGCCCCGATCCTGATTTCAACGATGGAATCCCTTCCAACCATCCCCCAACTGGCTGGAAGCGTGGAGCATTAGCATTCGACGGCGGCTGGCAGTCGGAAGCGCGACGCCAACAACACCAGAGGCTCCAGAGAGTCACCGCTGGTTCCCGAAACTCCAGGCATTTCAACGTCCGCGTCAGTTCGTGCCGTGCGTCCCGACGCCTCCTCGAACACTTCCCGGAAAGACAATAGAAAATGTAATTTTCAAATCAAAGACCACATCCAGCTTCAATCATCCAATAACTCACGGTTATGATTTGATGTATTTGCAAGTGAAGGTCAAATAACAATTTACGTCATCAAATCATATTGTTGTAAACAATTCCGAATAATGTTTACTATGTGTTGGAAATTTGCGTTTATTTTGTTCGTGTTGCCTGCGCACTGTTTGGGAATTCTCAATGGGGGTAAGTCACAAATTTTGATTGACATTCATTCAAGCCTTGCTGAAAAAATCAGGATAAATGTTTTCATCGAAATTATGAGTGACATCGAGAAGAAATTTTATTTTGGGGATTTTGCCTTAAATGTATTAAAACTTGATTAGTACATTCGCCAAGGGAAGGTATAATTTAATTTATTTTTGCCATCGTTAAACTTTTATAACTCCTTGCAATTTATTTAGTTTACTGTTATACTCTAATTAAAACGAGCTATTAAACTATTTAATATTTCTTGCGGGAAAGTCAAATAAATTTCAGTCCGCCAAAACTTGAGCACGTGAACACTTGAAAACCGTAAAATTGCATCTCAAATCTAAATGATTATTATATCTAAAAACTGAGAGGAATTTATCATAGCAATCGTTTCTTATATTGGTTTAATATGAGTTTAATACTTTTTACGTGTACTTGGTCTTCTAGTGGTACTGCCACCGTTGGTGGCGGCATCCGGGAAGAAATATGAGTAAAGGAAGAAACAGCGCATAAAAATTTCATGTATTATATTGTGTAAGTATACCGAAGTTTTGTAACAACTTGTTGCACACTTTTCTTCCCGTCGTGATACTCCTTTGGTGTTCCCGTCCTGATACATTTTCTTTCCTGCCGCCCCCCGTGCGCTCGCCTGTTTCCTGCTACCCGATTCAATTTTTTTCCTTTTCTGCACTTCGCCAGCCTCTTACCATCCCCTTCTGCATCATCACTTGAATTCCAAATTCAGCGTAACAAGATGTGCTGCATTCTGGGGTTTATAGAATATGCACATATTTGAAACATTTGCTTCAGTCTTGGAGGATTCAAATGGGTGTAATCATTTATTTAAATTGCAATATGTGTGTCAAATTTACTCAATTGCCTTATTCAATTGGCTTTGTTGATAGCTGAGGGAAGGTCAAAGAAAATCAGGTGAAAGCAAAAATTATTTACATTTTATTTTGTTGTTAATTCTGTAAATCTGACCTGCATGAAATTTGAACTAAATTTAAATAAACTAATATATCAATTCCTGTGGGTCTTGATTGTATATTTATTTACATTCATTAATAACATTTTCACTTTTTGCATAATCCAATCAATTCTATGATAAATTTCATGAGCTGGAATAAAAGTTTTGTTTACATTGAGTTTTTGGGAAATTTTTGAATATCCAAAAAAGATGTTAGCTGACAGATGTAACTAGTTATAACTTTTTTTAAGGAATTCAAAACATTTTTAGCAACAATCTAAGAAATCAAATCAAGTTTTGTTAGATGTATTATAGACCATTTTGCAAATTCAAATCGCAGAGTTTTCCTCTAAAGTTATTGAGAGTCAATTGAATTAATTTTCGAATTCCTTTAACTATAGATAAAATTCCTTTCTAAATTTGTGGGATTTATATCTTTTTATAGATAAAAGACAGAATATTTTGAAAATTCAAAACACAAAGTTTTTCTCATCAAATTTTGCTTGTAAGGAATCCCATTTGTTAAAGAAATTGTTTGAGTTAAACGAAGAAAACCAAAAAATTGGTATTTAAAAATATTTATATTGCTACTGAACCCATTTAACATTTGAAACATTGCATGCTTTCAACAATTTCCAGAATATTCCCCATTTAATAAATAAATCCAATACTAATCCATTTATAATCAGGAATTCTCGAATTCATAGTCTACAAACAAAGCAATCCTACAGAGAAGACCAAATTGAATAGAATCCATCTTTGACCGAACTTTAAATCGATTAAATTGCCCAATTCATCATAACAACGATACAACAATATGATTGATTGTCTTATCCTGCGTTAAATAATCAATAAATTGAATGACCAACTGGCCGGCAAATTTATGGCAACACCTGGTCCCAGAACGCAAAATTGCATCATGCTACCAGGACGAAGAGGACGCGTCCTGGACCAAGGATTCCATGGGGCACGCTGTATATGCACACACATATAGGTAAACGGGCACGAAGAGAGCACCCAGCATGCAAACACAAACAATTTCAATCCCATCGAATGCTCTCGTGTTCCCTTCTCGGGGGCGGGAATGGCGGGCGCGCGTGCGGCGAGTCCTCCGACTGCAGCCGCACACAAGGACCAAACCCGGGAAGCAAACGCGCGCCGCAGCGCACACAGCGACTAATTGCGTTGTTTGCTGTTCCGCTTTTCCGCTGCCCATTTCCCAATTTCCCCAGGACGAGCGCTGCAGCCTCTGCCGCCGCCCGCCATCCGCTAATCGCGAGCATCGCCATCCGATTACCGCCCCCCAGGTCGGCCACCCACTCAGTTAAACACACGAGCATGCAACGCACATTACCGATTTGTAACTCGGATTCCGCAGTTTAGTGCGCGATACAAGCGCTAATTGTATACGAGGTGTGCCCACAAACGGCTTTGTATCTCCAGTTTCAAACATCACGAGCATCCAAACTTATCCGGTATCTCCATCTCTGATTGTAATTTGATTAGTCAGATTTCTAGAAAATCTCTGGATTCGTTGATGAATGCTAATGAAAAATGAGTACAATTTTCGTACGGTTGGTTGTCTATGTTTGTATTCGTGATGGTGGTGCTCAAATTGATTGCTCGTTCCGGTGTTTGAATTCCGGCCGTTACAACTTTATGATAAACGACGGAAATGGCAAATAAGCAGTTTGCGTGACGAACCTACCCCGAGTTGGACTCCAGAGTCAGCGTGCAGCACGCCAAACCCTCTTTTGTACTCGTCCAGACACACAAATGGGGAATTTTGCTCAAAATACAGGATAACTGCAACTATTTTGTTCCCAACTATCCTCTGATACCAGATGGACTTGACTCACGATGTGATATCAGGTATCAGACACTTCTTCACACTTAAACATGAACATCAAACAACTTTTACTTGCAAATTTGCAAATTAACTCGACTTGATGTTTGCATTCGTTATCAGGGATAAAATTTATGACAAACTTTCTCTTTAACCGCCTTCCTCTAACGAATTGTCAGCCACATCGTGTCTGTTACAACTTCACCAATGGAATAAGTTTTCTTCATCTAAAAGGATCAAATGAATGTCTGCAATCTTTCTTGGTCATCCCGTACACGAAGCTCGCCTTAATTTATTATCTTTCCTCATTTGTTTTTCTCCCATTCGCTAATTTATTTTCGATTAAGACGAGGAAAGGAGTTCCAATCAGAACCCGAAGAAACTTTGTACATTTTCTTCCCTATTGCTTCCTTGTTTTTCTATGTGTGAGATCTATTTACTTGGAATCTCACCACAAATTGTCTGAATTCATATTAAAAGCAAATCGACAAAGATCAGCAAACGCATGCAGAATAAAATGAGCTTCCCACACATTTACCACACATATATCCTTCTTGCGGAACCGCATCCTTGCTCTCGATGCATTCGCAGTCTTCGAGATACTTAAATGTGTTTACTTCGGCTTGAGTTATTCGATAAGACGGATCGGGGGTAGCTATTACGTTTCTTTCCGCAGCGGCGAGCTGAAATGAAGAGATATAATCTATTTACAGGCAGTATCGTTTGGTCGGATACGCGCTCATGCTCTGAGATGCTTCCCGGCTCGACGAAGACTTCTTCTCTATTTTATCTGCTTATCTCTGATTGTCTTCTCCCGCCTTATCAGATGACAACTTAATAGACTTCGGACGACAACGCCAACATAAAGACGACGCTGCGATTTGTGCGCTCTCGACTATTGTTGAAGATTACATTCGGCGTGCATGTAACCAACCAATGCGATGGTTTGAGGAACAACAGAAATGGTGAGCTGAAGATCTAAGAAGTTGAGAAGAGAGGACGAAATGTCCCAATTTTCCAATCGGGAGTTGGCTATAAACGAAAACAAGTCTGGTCTTCATTCGGGGATTTTACTGAATTATTTTCTTGGTTTTCAAAGCAACTTTAGATTTATTGATGAAGAACCTTGGACAACATTTTGGTCGATGATAACATTTAATTTTGGAAATGTATTCGTGTGGAAAACCACAAAATTATGAAAGGAAATAACTAGTCATAAAATCCTTATCACTTTTGGTGATGTCATCGTTTGTTAAATTACATTTAATGTGATAAATGAATTTAAACTTATTTCTAGATAATAGATATCATTGAAACCAAATGATTCAAATTTCTTTGTTGAAATCCAAACCAAAATACATTCTGGGATGAAATATGAATCCTGTAAAATTTCCATAATTTCCCCATAAATTCAACCAATAAACACAATCCTATCAAATGTAGCAAATCAATAACCATTTCAACTTTTCTAAAATACCCCATAAATTCTATCTTTCACTAACCAACACTTGAAATTGACATTACATGCAACATTTCCAGCACCCTCTTTGGTAACGACCAACGAGTTGAATCAAAACATGATACCGACTGGCACGGAAACAATAATTTAAAGTACTCCACGATTTCATTTACTTTTTTATTATTCAAGCCCTAGACGATGTTTGCTCGCATGTGTCCATTCGTTAAATGTTAATAGGTCTGCACGTCGTCTCCCTGCATTTCCACGAGGAAAACAAGCTGCTGTCATGACCCGCCATGCGTCATTAGACCCATCACATGGCCTGTAAATTGTTCCTGTTGTATCCCGATCGTGCAAGCGAGTGTCAGTTACTAATCTATTACTAAATGCTTGCCCATTAAATATTTTCGTTTTTATTTTGTAACTACAAATGTTATAGGGGAATGGTGCTCGCAATGCTCGTGTACAATTATGTCGTAAAACTTGCGTGAAAATTGCCTCACATGTCGACAATATACAGACATTTGGAATGATCCAAACAGCAATCAGGAATATAAGGGTACTGATGGTATAATTAACCTTTCAAGGAGTGTTTGTTTTTGTACCAAACATAGAATCGATGGATTTTTAACTCAATTCCCTGTCGGGTATTTACTCAATTTACTGATTGTAAGCTTCGAGATGTCGCATTCGAGAAAGGATAATGCTAGAGGAATCGTCCAATTAGTAATTAGCACTAATTAGAGGGCTAACTGCAGCCTGTTTCTGTTTGATACCGAATTGTAATTAAATTAGTTGATCTATTATCTTGGGAGTAATTTATGACTGAAAATGGAGATAGTAATTAATATTTGGTGTATATACGACTATGTTAAAAAATAATTTAATTATTAGAAATTTGTGATATATGATGATATACAGTTTGTTGATGTGCAATCAATTTCTTTTTTTGTAAGTTTTTTACCATTTAATAATGTGTCAACTTCTGCAGTCATCCAAATTCGAATTCTCTTCATTCCTTCAATGAAGATTTCTTCAGTTGTTGCATTTATCTTGCATTCTCTGATGCATTTAACATAATTTTCGTATAAAATATTTCTGTAATAGAGAGTAGAGAAAATTACAATAATTTATGGAATTCAAGAAGATATCTACCTGTTTTTCCATATTTTGATGTCGTCCTCTTGAGTTATCTTATTCTGGGGAAATGTATACTGATCCAGTTTCTTTGTAAAGATGAAGAATTCAGAATCCTTAGAAAAATCTTCACATCCTTCCAGCAACCATTCATCTCTATCGTTCTTTATGCATTTGCCAGTACAAATTGTAAACAAGGTAAATAACAAGAAAACATACAAAAAATTAATGGCTTTTGGACACATTATTCGATTCGCAATATTCTAGTTTTGTTCACTGCTTGTTTTAGTACAAAATTTCTATTGCGAATTACCATTTTCCTAATCTTATCGTGATATTCTGATAAGATAATTCTATTGCATTGCGTATTATAAATAGATTACAAAATTATTTGATTTTATTTGCGAAGATTAGACTAAACATTATCCTCAATTATATTTATTGATAATGATTAATTGCATCATTGATTACTTCCTAAAATTGTCTCATCAATTTTTGTAAACATATTTTATCAACATTAATTTCACGTGTACTTTTCTTATTATCAGACAAATGTATCTTTTCTAATGAGATTTTGTTGTCTTGTTTTTGGGCAGATATTTTTACAAGATGAACTTTTAGTTTGAATTTTTAGGCATGTAACAGTTATAGCAAACTTTATCAAATTGCAAAGTAACTAAAATCAAACTTTTGGTGTTTTTTTACATATGCGATAAATTATCAAGTAAAAAATCGATATCAAAGCAATTTTATCGATTTCAAGCCCGCATAAACTGGAATGGAAATTCTTTAATTTATGTGAATTTTTTCCTGCCTTTGGTTTTTTGAACGTCTAGTCAAATTGGCACTCGGTGGTCGTAACGATGGCGGCTGCGGAGGCGGCATGGAAAGTCCAACGAAGGCAACTTCCATGACGATGGCGGCGGCAATACTTCAGCGAGTTGGGCGACATTTGCATATGAATCGCTCGATCACCCCTTGCTGAGGCATTTTATTACGACCGTCCGTGTTGCCACTCGTCCTCTTTGCGGCGCCGCCGAAGGGCGTTAAAAAAGTGAAGGGTGTCAAATCCGGTTTTGATCTAAACACACATTGACGCACGTACGTGCCCGTATATTTGTTTAATCCGCATAATCCGGTGCGGTTTGGTTCACAATCTAGTCCACGATTGTGAAACACGTCATTCGGCTTTTTGCCATTGCACTTAATATCCCCGACCCTCGGATGCGCTTTGATTCATCCTTTGCCACCAAATGCGTATTATAGACTTAGCACCGGGGATAATTTATGTGTGAGAAACGATTGGAACTGAAAATAGACCAAATCCCAGTCTAGGAAATTAACATCTCCAATGTGGGTCTTTTTGTTCCAGACTTCTTGTCGTCCCAGAATTCTAACATCGCACCAATATTCAATTTATATTCTAATTACCCACCGGAGTGCGTGTAGTTTTCTGCGTGGTGTAATTACGTTCATTTTTCGGAATTTAATTAATCCGATCCCTTTTTTCCCGCTGTTGGTGAATTAGATTCTTGTCTGTCGTTGCGCTTGATTATTAGCGAATGAAAGCGGACGAGTTGTGATCGAGTGTTCATCCAGCCTGGTTCTTCTCTCTTGTGCGCAAATTCTCTGATTGCCATTGTGAATCAGCCGCGTCGACAACGGTCCAAGCGACGAGCAAAGTTTGAATGCATACGCCGAACGTTAAATTGTCGAATTGTGCGGAATGTTCCATCGAGAGCACAACTACAATTCCAAGTTGGACTGCCTGAATTCGATATCGGATTAAGTGGCCTGTCGTTCACACTCGTTTCCACTTTTTGCGTCGGTTTTTTGCAGTCCAACATTTTTGCACCATATCCAATTTGCATCTGATTTCTCCCACTTTCGCATCCATTTTTCTGTACTTGATTGGACAGAAGTTCATCCGACCCGGAAAACCAAATTTTAATTGATAAACAAATTTATTTCTTTTTCAACAACTCAGTAAATATTTCAGATGGTAAAAAATCTAATTGCCATATCATTTTTAACATCCATTCATCTTATATTGAAATAACTTCAGATTGCGGGTCCTGAAGAAATTATAATTTTTTTGAGAATTTTGTGATAGTATCCTGTATATTTGACATTTATATTGGACTGTGCGCATGGATCGTTTCCGAAATTAATCCGAGTTATTATACCTCATAGCCGGTCACGGTTATTATACTCACACCCTTTGCAACCCTTTAGGGCTGAGCTATTTATTGCATTGCAGCGTTGTGCATCCCATATTGCTCTGGAAGAGAGGAGATCTCTCATTGCTACCCCGGGTGCGTGTCCACTTGGGACCACTGTTTCATAAATACATTGTGCCCACATGCATTTCCAACTTTATCTATCGTTTAATCGCTGCATGTCCTCGTTGGGCATGAACCTTCAGAGCAACTGGAGCGACAAAAAACGGAATTATAATAATAATGATAATGATAGAAGGTGAGACGCTTCCAGGGTGCATATCCAGGTTGGAAACCCATGAATGGATGAATGGTAACCAAAGGGGCGGTTGAGTGTGGTGTCATGTTACGGTATAATTTTCGGTCAACACTTCTCGCCCGAGTGCTAACTCACATTTGCATATATGAATTCGTTATTAGGGAATATTCGGGTCTGCTAGATTCCCCTCAACTTTATCAGTAGTCCCTCTAGTGAATTTCAGCTTAGAAAAACCATTCTGAACTGTAAATGTGTTGGTATCATATTGTAGAAGTTTGTAGAAAGTCTGGTGTAAGTTGAATTTGCTTACTAAATATTTGTCCTAATTTAAGGTTCCGTCTACGGTGGAAGTGGAGCATCCATAGACAGTGGAGGCGGCGGAACCGGAAGTGGCATACCACCACCACGATTCCTCACAAGAGGCAACACATTTCGTGCGGTCGTTGGTGACACCGTCGAGCTGCCATGCAAGGTCCAGAATCTCGGTGAGTACCCATTTCTTCATTGAGTCCCTCCGAGCAATCTGCATCCAGACAAAAACATCCTGCCCAACAATGACGCTATCCCGAGATGGAGAGATAAAATTTGCTTCGAGTCATTCGTTTCTGACGGGAACGCGTAAACGATTTATTTGACTACTAGAAGTTTGGAATGAATTTGTCAACGTGGATGTGCTGCATTCGGCGTTTCGTCGCAGCGAGCAAATGACCTAGAAGACGGAAAAAAGTCACTCGGAAGACCTCAAACTCGCCACCGGCCCCCGCAAAGAAGCGGGATGAGCGAAAAGACCGCGGTGCGCTCCGAATTGCCGAAACAAAAAGTGGAAGACGAGCAAAACGCGCACAGCGCGCACAAAGAAGCGAATATAGCGTCATACTTGCGCTCTCATCGCTTTGCTTTCGATGGGCACTGTCGGTGGAAAATTTTGCGATTCTTAACGCTACATTAGTTCCAAGTTCAATCTACCGCATATAGAGTAAAGAAGAGGAGCGCTCCGGCGAGCAAATCGTTGGAAAATTTGCGCCAACCACTCCAAAAAGGAAGAAGTTCCTTCCGAGGTGGTAGTGATGCCCCAAGTTCACCATGGAGCGTCTTCATTATTGCTGCAAAACGGAAGCATTCAACCATGCAATACTTATTGATTTTAAGCGTTTCTTAATAAGGTTCCGTTTTTGATTCTCATTAATTTTGTGGCTTGCGTGAAGACTCGGTATAGTTGATAATTGTAATTGCAAGATTAGATGCTTTGAAGTAGGTCAAAAGATGTGGGGTAGAATGTAGCAAATAAAATGAGAGGATTTCTTATATTATTTGGACTTTTGGGGCTGATGCTACCAAAAGCTACCAAAAGACTTTAATGTCAATTGGCTCGGAATGGTATTTGATGCTAAGTCTGGAAGTCTTCTAAGGGCTGATTGGTTGGAAGGACTATGATTGAATTACAAACTAGTTGGTAGTTGGAAACCAAGCCGGCTGCGCTTTCGTCACTTGCGAAAACAAAAACGTATCTCGAGGTGGGTATATTACCACGGTTGGAGGAATACTTCACCGAGTTTATAGCATATTTAGAACCCATTTGGTCCGCTCGGATATCTGACGCGCCTCGTCTAACCAGTCACTCAACATGCAGAATACATGGGGAACACAGGGGGCACACTAGACTAGTTTATGCATACATGATGTGGCTGGATACATGAAGACATGGCAGCATGCATGTAGCCGTGCTCCATGTTACATGAAGATAGTTATAATAATAGAGATCGAGGGTAAGATCAGTATCTACCCCCTGCAAACACCTAACGTATTAAAACCAAGCCTCATTCGGTGCTGCATGCTCGCCGGGTTCCTTGTTCTTGCCACCATTCTACAGGATACACCATTCTACGGGACGCCTGGAACGCAACACCAACACCAACAGCAACAGAAACCGCCGTTAGATACTTGAAATTACATTGCAGAGCCGTACTATTCCAAGCCTACATTCCCACCATTTGGTAATTGCAGTTCAGCCCTAGTTGTTATTGGAAATGGTTCATCAATGCAGATGCTCAAAGTAAAAGTTGGAAATCAATTTGTTGGTGCGGTAAGCACATACCTGTGCGCCAAATAATGCGGATTCGTGCTAGGTGGATCGTTTCATCTAGGAGATCCACAGATAGGCGTCTAGTTGAAGAAGATGAAAGTTTGTGTTAATGAGAGGGGCGCGCTCAACATTTAAGGGTTGGTGCGCGGTTATCACACGCTGATCTCAATGAGAGTGCGATTGCAGACGCGATTCTCTTCAGGTCGTCTTCGAGGTTGTAGGTTCCATGGGGAGCTGCGAACAACAAGGCCGAGTTTGATGCTGGGGATGTAAAGATGAAGGTTTCTAGTACAAAGGCGAACGCACCAATGGGAATCATATTGTGGTAGGCGGGATGGAATGGTTTTGCTAATTAAAAATATTTTCATTTCGAGTTCAGAGCTTTGCTCGGTTCGGTCAGTGGATTCATTCTCTTCTGTTCTCATTATCAGATATTGTGCTATTGTTTTGTACCTTTGGACCAACAAGGTAAGTTTAGAGTTTTGGGAAAAGGCGTTGAAGTAATTGAATTATTATTGTGGATCAACTGAATGTTCCAGACCATTACTTTTGAGTGTTCCCAAGAGGCTCTGAACTCTTTTGAACAAAGGTCTTATTAATTTTCAGAAATCAACTTTTTGAATTGTTTAAACAGATGCAGTTTATTCCAGTTCAACTAGACATTAAAATCTACTTCTATTTTTGTTTACAAATTGAATGAAAACTAGCAAAAAAGTGTTTACAATTTGTATAGTCTAATTTAACTTTCCGCATTATTTGTTCAATCTTATTACTTTCTTGGACTTCAGACAATTCTTAGAATTTTGCAATGTATCCTCTCACTAGATTTACTCGCCTTAGAAATTTGATGTTCAGGAAGTTTTCTAATGATAAATTTCACCTAATCAAACCTAATGAATTTCCCGATGCAATTGAATCATCATTGCGAATCAAGCTCTTCTTAATTCTCATAGATTACTTGATGAATTTATGAAATAGTTCCTCCAAGTTCAATTAAACATTAAAACTTACTTATTTTTCTTGTTTACAAATAATTTGTATAAAGTCCAATAAACTTTTTGCATTTTTTGTAACTAGGATACTTTCTTGGTCTTCTGCTAATTAAGAATTTTCAAACCTCAAACAGATAGAACAAATTTTAGTATGATTCTCCGAATTTTGCAAGCTTCTATATTCTCTTACCAAATTTACACGCCTTAGAAACTTGACGTTGAGAAACTTTTCCAACGATAAACTTCATAATATTATAAAACCTAATAAATTCCACGATGAATAATATTGCAGCCTCATCATCGAATGTGCATGCCATGCATAAAGAAAATCTCCATTAGTTGACAAAGTTAAAATTGTTGCAATTAATAGTTAAAAAGTTATTTACATCTCGGCGGTGAAGCGCCGAAACCAAAAGTTCGCCATCGGCGGCATCGTCTGCGGAACGGGTTGCTTCAGGTTCGCAGCCGGCTGGGAAGCCTCTGGAGCCTCGGGAATATATTTGCTGATTCAAACCCCGAACGCAGCAGGACGAAATGTTGTTAGCTTATAGTAAAACCTTTGTACATCCCGTCCCAATGCATCCCCATCCTGGCCGCGCACCGATGAATCGTTCCGACAGCCAGCAAGTAACAAAGCAGCAGCTTTTAATTTGCATGCAAATTTTGCTCGCTGTGTGCTTCCCCCCACACACCCACACATACACGTCGGCGAACACCACCCCCGCACGCATCTGCATACTTCGCGCGCAAAAACACACACAAAGTGCACCAGGAGAGATGAGCACACCGCCAACAACGCCGCCATCAACGACGCGCGCGCGGCGAAATTTGCATCTTTGGAGTGAGGAATTCCACGCAACGGGTAACGTTTACACACTCTTCAAATATCACCACGTGTTTATATTGCCAGGAGGTACAGGAGGCCGCTCGAAATTGCGCTTGTTGCTTCATCGTGAATGCAAATGAGGCCCGGGTACACTTTGTATATGGGCGCAAAAAACTCCTTTCTATGCGCACCGCAGCCATAGAATCTGGTTTCCAAAGATTTTCCATCGGTTCTCCCACCAAAAATACGAGAAAAGCACACTTTCACGCCGAATGTTCGCATTGTTCCGCTGCTTGTGGTGGTTGTTTTTCAAGTGAAAAATAATAGGAAGAAGGAAAAACGAAAGGAATGAAAACTTGCTGATGTTGATGCTGAAGTATTGGAGGCTCGAAAAATAAATAGAAATACGATTTTATTTCTCGGATTGCGTTTCTATTGTTTCAGAGAATACATTTACATTTATTTTATTCAAGTTGTGTTATTTTACTTATTTTTTTGATCATTTGAACTCGAGTGCGTTTTCTTGTTCGGGACAAAAAGCAAGATACAATCATTTGATTAGTTTTTGAAATTATTTTCTATTTTAAAATTGCAATCCCAAAACTTTTCTATTTCAGTTTTCAGTGATCTTCCATGCATTTCCATTCTGCTCTTGTCTATTTATTTAATAATTCTAAAGTTTCCATTTTTTTTAATAACAGCGGCTATTGCAAATCTTTTTCAAAAACTAGGTTTTGAAACTCAAGGAAAGATATTGAATCTTCCATGTTATCATTACCCTAAAATAATCAAGAATTTTTCCTTTGAAGAACTTGATTTTAAATAGTTTTTCTGTGTAGCTTATTAAAATTTGCAGTACTAAGAAAACTTGCTTTTGTTATTTATGAAATAAATGCCAAAATTAACCCCGAATACGCCAGACATAGCGATATTAAAAGCATGTGCTGGTAAAATCTGGCGAAAATGCCATAAATGCGAGAAAAGTTGTTGGCCTTAACTTTTACCAGCGGAATTTCAAATTAAAAAATTTAATAATTTACACATTTCAGCAGTGTTGCTGCTCTTTTTCGCCACTCGCTTCTCGTATGTTTGCGCTATATGCTGCATGCTGCCCCCGACTGAAGCAAGAATGCAAAATTAATATTCAAGTATATCCCTTGTTTCTTTGTTTCCGGCGGCGGCAGTGGCGGCGGCGTTCGCTCGCTTTAAACTTTAAAGACATTTCCGACAAAAATTCTTAATTCCTGCATTACATTTTATTATATACAGAAACTTTAATATCGCTCGTGGGCTTTGGCTGGTTTCGCTTGGCAAAGCGTTTCTCGTTCGCATTGCATGCCGCCCCCGTCCCGCTCGGTTTCGCTATTTGCGGTCGAGATAGCGTTCATATCGTTTATGACTGCGGCTGGCGGCGAAATCGACGCGCGAATATAATACCAATGCGTAATACGATTGGGGCCACTGTGGGAGTTGTACACGATTACGAGCGCACAGCAAGGGGTGAACAACTCGGTGGCGGCAGCGACGGTGGTGGTGGTGGTGGTGGTGGTGCTGGTGGCGGTGGCTGAACGGCCCCCGGCATCACCATCATGGCAGACGAGAGTCCTGCCGCCACCGCCAGCGGGCAGCTTGCGGCTGCGAGCGCATCAACGGGGTGTGTATGTGAATCGGGGGCGGCAGGAGCGGCTGTGGATTAGGTAAATTAATCCTTTCCGCTGGCCTGCCGGCCGTCGGCCGCTCACTCGTTTAATTTATGACAGGTTTTGCGCAAAAAATCTCCGCGGCATATTGCAATCTCGGAGCGTGAATACTTTTGCACATGCGGCATCAATATTTCATCAGTTATGGATGCGTTGCTGTATGCTTTACTGTCCCGCAAGAATTTGGATTTATTAATTTCAAAGCAAACCTTCAAAGATGCTTTGCCTTTATTTTACTGGCTTTCTCGGCCGCGCTTAATTAGTTTTTAAGGTTATTTTTAATTAACATTTTTTAAGAAACCCAGCGCGTATAACGGAGGCTCTTAAATTACAGAGGTCGATGAAACGCTTTCAGAATTTATGCGATGAGATGATATTGTGGGCATATTTTCAGAGCTGTGGAATCCACTTAAAAGTTTCATCTCTTTTTGTAAACCTGAAAATCTTACTTGATTTAATTTCCATTGATTTATCATACAGAAAAATCGTATTTTTATGAAAGATGCAAAAAATTTAGGTCAGTCCAAAAGATCAAAAGTTTTAGCGATTTGAATGATCAACAACGTAGCAAATTTGCTATATCGGTGGTATAATTGATTATATTTTGAAATATCAAAGAATCACGTTGATATCTTTATTAGTTCAGAAGTTATCAATAATTTATCCTGGCTTTACATTGAAAATTTTAACTTTTTATAAATTATATTTTTATTTAAATAATTTTGCATTTTTGAAAAATTGAAGTCTGCTAGAACAAAGTAAAAAGCGTGCGCTTTAATTTGCTTTTTAGATCAAGAAAATCGGTCAAATAGTTTTCGAGTTATACCGAAAAAACTTCTTATGGAAATTTTACATTAGCGATTGAAACCGAACACGAACTTAAACCGGAAACATAGGCTTGAAAATCCATGATGGCCACTCTCATTTGATTTACATTGCCGTAGCTAAGGTTAAAAACCCCGAGTTTACTCTTCCCTAGTAACGACCTTAAGCGGCGTGTAAATCTCAAATTGTTTGATACGAGTTCATTTCTTTTCATACATTTTCATTAATATCTCGAAAACTAACCGTTCAATCTGCACCAAATTTTCAACATTCATTAATTATAAACTAGTAAACATATCTGAACTATCGAAATTGATTTTTAACAATTAATTTGTTTGTTATTAATTTATTTGGTTACTTTTTCAAATAAATGAAAGTTTGTTTGTGATTTTCTCGAAAACGGCTTAGTGAATCTTTACCAAATTTGGAATATATACTAATCGGTGGTAGACAAAACAACTGGAGGTGGTTGCATCGATATAATATGCATGGGGGCGGCAGTTTACTCTTGTGAAAATTAGGAAAAAATCAAATTATGATTGAAATATTAAATGGATTTTCACCAAATTTTATCGGTCATTGAATCATTAAAAGGAGAACGTTATGCTAGGGGTAGCCGTCTCCATTGGGGGCGGCAAAATCTGCAAATTGAATATACAAGTAGGAATCACATTTTCATCAATATCTCGAAAAGTAATCGTTCGATCTGCTTCAAATTTTCAACATTTGTTTATTGGAGATATATGGAAGTAAATGCATACCCATGATTATTTTTGAACTACGAATATATGTGTTATTAATAATTTGTCTAATTGCACACATGTGTTCAAAATTTCTAATTGATTTTCGTCATGATTACTCAATGAATTTTCACAAAATTTCCAGTATTATCTACACTAATCGATAATTGGCGAATGAACAATATGTTCCTCAATATTGAAAGCAAACAAATTTTAATGAAGACATATAATGAAGAGCATACATAGGTAAATCCAATCAGGAATTTTGCGAATATTTTGATTTAATTTAAATATTTAGCGATGGTATGCATTGAAATTTCCGCAAAACCTTGAATAGAACTTGAACAAATATTAAGTTGAGTAAGATGCGAACAAGCACGCGTCGATTCCACCCCCAACTTCAACTGGAGGCGGTTCGCGTGCGCTCATCCAGCCAAGTTGTTGAGAAAGCTGCGAATTTAATGTCTTTATAAGTCAGAATCCGCATCCCCGGCATTCTTTGTTATTCGTAAATCTGGTGCTGATAACTTTTCCGGCGATTCGACATACTTCACTCGGTTGCCGTCAGCATCATCCCGCAGGAAGACAGGATGGGGAGTGGCGGTGGCGCATAATCCGCGAAGGCAAACTGAATTCCGGTTTTGCATTCAATTCGTTTCCCCTTTCTACATGTGTTCGCGGGCGCGTTCGTGTTGTGTTTGTGTTTCTATTTAGTCCAATTTTAGCGGCACAACTGCACGCATTAAGCTTTAGGCATACCCAGTCGGGATAGATAGGAGAAGAAGATGATCGATAGCGGTGTGCCCGCCATAATCCAACAGCCGCCCATTTGCCATCCGCCGCCTCCATCGCCGCCGCCATCGTTGGTACGTTTGCTTGTCGCGCATCCCGCATAAATTACAAACATCAATTAAATCGCTCCTCTCTCTGCTGCTCCTTCAGCAAAGTCCGTGCTAAGCCTCCAATCTGAATATTTTGCAATTCCCTCTCGATCGAAGCGGATCCCTTCGTTCGGACGCAAACTTGCAATTCTTTTTCATGAGCCATTCTCATCTCGATGCAGCCAACGTTCTGCAATTAAAAAGACAATTACGTCCGCACTGAAAAATCTCCACTAAATTCGTCTTTGCGTTCAATGAAGATTTATTTCGAAATTGTTTCATTATGTAATTATTTCATTAATTTAATGTACTTCTTTTTTAATTAACTAATTAATCTTTTTCGCTTCAGTGATGCTCTAAGAGAAAAATTAATTACTGAGAAGAGTTGACAATCTAATGAATGATTCATCCAATAAATGATTAATTTTTGGTAACAAAAAACATTGAGGATTATTTTAATTAAACAGTGATGAGTTAACAAAAAGTCCTTTTTCTTCCTGTTCTTTGCAATATTTGCGGTGGGATTTCCAGACTGATTCTTGAGGTCTGTTTGGAGGATAACTGCAGATTTGGGTTGGAAAATGATTCGGAAAGATTTTATATTAGTGCGGTATCATGCAGTTGAATGATTAATTTCCTGTCATTTGCGATCGCGCTGATGTCGGAAAATCTCTCACTTTATGAGACAAATTGCATCAGACCACTGAAGTGATGAGCTCCAGTCGGCGATCGCTTAGAATTAAATGAAAAGTTGATTGATCGTTGCTGATGGCAAAGAGTGCTCGCTCGCATAATGATTGAACATAATTTACAACATGCCTCCAACTTTGATCAGACATCTAACGTGTACATCGAATCCATCGAATATGAATGGATTTTCTAATTATTCGATTTCCAATTTCCTTCCATGATAAATAACTCAATTTATTTGATTATAATTTGTAATACAGCTTATTTTATCATTCTGAAGATGAATTTAGCTATGGTTATAAAATAGTGAATTTAATTAAAATATTGAAATAAACAATATAACAATAATAAATTCCAATAATAAATACCGGAAATTGCATGGCAATTCAATTTGGAAAATAGCTCATTTCAATAACAAAATAAACCGAATAAATTTGGTATGCAAAACCGATTGAACCATAATTGGATGACTAAGGAAGAATTTTGGAAATAGTTCGACCTAATTGCATTCCATTCCTCCGGCTCGAAGAACGAATGACTCAAGGAAAACTATAAATTCCTCCGGCTGGAAACAACGCTCAAGATTTCTCTCATCGGATTTTCCTCATTTCCCATCATTTTCCTATTATACAAATGCAAATTTCCACCACGGCGGCCGCCGCCCGTCCCGAAGGCATGTCGTGAAGAAGAACCGGACCAAAAAGGGCCAGCAAAACCGTCCGTCCCATCTCTTACGCGCTATTTTCACTTCTTTTGCGGCCTCGCCATCGCTTCAAATTTATTTCTAATTTATTCCCAAAATTCCCATTTGCGGGGGGCAATCATAATTTTTCATTTTTATTATGCCGCCAGCGCCGTAAAAATAAATGCGATCCGCATGCGGATGTACAAATAGCGATAGCGCGTGCGGAAAAGTCAAGGATGCCAAGCGAAACTATTAATCGCACTGGGAAATTCAACTTTTTCAATTTAACTAGCCCTTCTGTTTTATTCATATCTCCGTATCGGACTAGCAAAAACAACAATAACGCGAGCAATGACTGGGAGCGCAGCGAAGTGAAATTGGATCTCGGATGGAATGGGCCTTATTGAATATTGTATGGGCTGGCAAATCGGAATCCGGCATTGTTGTAATTAAAATTATTTTGCGCGTCAAGTTCGCATCCATGTTGCTGCTTATCGCGGGGCCGAAACGATCAAGTTTTGTGTTCGGCGAGCGGGCGAATGCGGGAAATTCCGGAAATTGATTTATGTAATCTCTCCTACGACAGCACATTCTACCAACTCAAGTATTATGATACCAGTGTGGTATGCGCGCGGGACGATATATTAGTTAAATTTGTCAAACTAACTTCATCCCTCAAATTTATTTATAGCCCCGAAACTTTTGTTTCCAGCAAATATTTTATAATTTAGTGTGCTGGATTTTAAACAATTCTGACGACCTCTTGATTTATTGGTGTAACATTGGTACATGCAAAATTAGCAAATTTATTTTCAAAAAGTTAGGTCAAAGAATTCCATGAAGCACATTTTGAGAAATATACTTATACTTGCAATTAAATAACAACATTTTGATTTTTTCACTAACACATCATTTATAATTTTAAAATTAAACCACACAACTCCACCATTTCATATCTGAAAATTTTCCAACTATGCGGGTAGGAAATTGTATAAACCCATTGTGTGCGCTCAATTGTTATTGAGTGATAATGACAAATACGTTCCTGAGTTATGTAAAAAATAACAACTCACCCAACCTGCTGCTAAATGAAAAACGTTTTGAAACCGAAACGCCAACTGAAATTGTAACTGCAGAACATCAACATCAGAAGTGGTAGCACAGGATGGAAACTTTTTCTGATTGTTCCCTCGCATCCAGAGTTCCAACCGGATCGCAACAATACGCGGCTGGGAACAACAATCATACATTGGAAGCGTACGTACACGAGTTATACTGATTCCGTTCAAAAGCCATGATAAACATTACAACAACCAACCGCATGCATTTCGAGTTGTTTTTCGTATCCTTTTTGTCCCGTTTGCAACACTATCGCAATGCACGCAGTGTGCAACCGAAGGAAGGGCATGTGTCTGTGTGCGTTTTTTAGTTTTCCTCGAGTTTGTCGAGTTTCCCATCTAACCAACCCTGGAAATATGTACTATGCAGTCGTGGAAATGCGAATAACTGGAGGCAATACTAACCAACAAACATACATATGGAGAGAAGCTGTTTAGTCAACCAACTAATTTCTCATGTACGATTTGTATGTAATTTTGTTTCATACAAAGCGTTTCAGTTGTTCGGATACGAAGCATTTAATTCAGATTGCTGTAGAATGCTGAGGAGTTGTGGAAGCTTCATGGGACTAGAAATTCTACAGGAACAATGAAATATTGATGATGTCAATCAATAATTGCAAATAGATTTCTGTTTCGGGTTCGTTTTTGACAAGCTATTAATATTAGTCATAATTTCGTTTGTAATTGAATTTTGTATGGAATACACACAGATTGATATAAAACTAATACAGAAAAAGACGAAGAAAGTAAAATAACAAACTGGTATCAATTTCAAAAAATTCAAGATCATTAATAAATCTATAAAAGAATCCAATTATCAACTAGTAAGAATATTTCCATACTAGTCCAATCAGTTACGGAATTTAATACTCTAATTAATTAAAGAAAATCCAAAATTTATGTGACTCAATATTCTAATACCAAATATGGAATTGGATGGAATATTTTTAACCGGATCCATATTGCGGTTGAAGATGGCACGTTGAAAGCACACATCCGGTTCATCCTGTTTATCCCTAATATTCAACGGTCCGTGCAATTTTCGTTTGATGTATCAGAGTGAATGAAAAGGTAGGCATTGGTAGGATTAATTGAATTTAATTTCGGAATTATACTCTATCAGGTGGAAAATTAATCCATGCGTATCCCGTTGCCGAAACGTTGGTCTGTTCCTACTTTAAACGCTAATTCATAATTGAATTGATATTAATTCGCCACGATAATTCTGAATAAATAGATGTATCAAAGTGAATATTGGACCCGTTTGGCTAATAAGGCTGAAATAAATTCGAGACAATAACCAATTTCATTCAAATGTTTATTCTATTTGTATCAATATGCGAAGAATATTTGAAATTAATATGCGAATAAATTTGAGGGAGAATTTAATAATCTGTTTATTTCATTATTCTTGAGTTTTTATTTCCAAGGATAAAGAGACGAAGTAAACAAATTAGAATATTCAATTTTTCAGAATCAGTTTGTTTTAAGTGAAATTGATTCATATTGATCCAAAATTTACAATTACATACATTATCATAAAATATTATAGTTCAAGGCTTGTAATTTCTGATGATTTCAGAAATTACCAAAGGATTTTGAGAAATTGTGTGCAATTGCAATTGCTTTAAGTAAAATTTATTCATGTTGATCGAAAATTTACAATTTCTGAGATTATCATAAAATAAATCGAGCAATAAAATAATAGTTCAATAAAACATCATTTTTATATCCCTATAGAATTTCTGCAATCCAATGCTTTTTCTGTTTTCGATAAAATTTCCAGGATATGAAAGGACATATATAATCTATTTATAATTACAACGATATCTATTATCTATGGATTTTTGTAAATTAATCCGGGTATGATTCGCAATTTATACCAGAATGATATTTGAATAGGAAATGGGAAATCAACCGAATGGTAAAATGGCTGGCTCTGCGAACGCGCCAGATAAAACATCCGCTGTAGCTGGGTAAAAATCATTTATGATGCATGAGAAACCATACCGCAAACACGCACAATGCACAAACTTTGATACCATTGCAATGAGCGGGCAAAATCGAAGCGCAGATATAGAAATTGAAAACATATAATATGCATCAAAATGGTCTATCTGCAATATACGAGCTTTATATATCCATATAACACGGGGCATACCGAATGTTCAATAGCTGGGAAATCCCCTTTGTTCCAACGTCGACATCGCATAAACGTTAAAATCTGAATGCGTATGCAAGTCATAAACATTGTCACACGTCCCTCCAACATCATCGACGCATTTCTGCATTTTATTTGCACGCCTCTTCGTGTCCGTGATTCGCCATCATCCTGTAGCGCGTTCGACACATATATTGTCTGTAGGTATATATTGCTTTCCGGTCGGAATTAATTAAAATTTAATTGAAATCAAACACCGATGCGCCCACGCACCCGACGCATATTGACGGACACCAAAACACCACAATCACGATTCGATTGATGCCCTCAATCCTCCACTGTGGCGGCCGCCTCCAACGCCCAACCACCCCCCAATGTGGGGGTGGTATCCGGTTTCATTTCTATCACTCACAACATTTATTCAAAAATCAGTTTAACGGACGACTTCCACAAATCTATCGCCAGCATTGGACTTTGTTATTTACAATTAAAAGTTGAATTATACATGAGGCAATATACAGTTTTCAATTAGAAATTCATCATCGAGGAAAATCCCCTCGTATTTGGATCGCCCACGCGTTTCTGTGTTTTCATTAACTTGCCAATATCAATAACGAATGTTTCTGCATGGAGTTTGTTTTATTTTTATTACACTGCTTTGTTTGTGGAACGTCCAATTTTTAGTTGAATTTTGAAGTGCAAGTATATGTATTCGAAAAAATATTTGTTTTTATTTTGATGGCAATTTCAAACACCAAACATGCTGATGGTTAGTTGCTCCTGATAACAAACATTTTTTTTATCAAAAAATAACTTTTTCGTATGAATCCTTTGTCATTTTATGTAATTTTATTGTTTTAAAATCAAATATTTTTAAATAAACTGCAATTAATTTCATTGTTTGAACTACTTATCAGTTGCTAAATAAACGCAGAAATAATGTTGCTGTGTAATTAGAATTTACTTGTTGGTAACAACGTGATTCATGACATTTATTTTATTATTTAATGCCTACATTTATTTGTTGCATATGCAAATATCTCTTTATGATTTTAAAAGCATCATCTTTCTAGTAATTTAAGTAGTATTGAAACATTGTTTTGTTAGTTTTTCTTTTCCAGAAGATCAACTTTTTCGTTTTGATGTGATTTTTGAATAATTGAAACAATAAATGAATAATTCATTACGATTTGAATTTTTTGATTTATTAGTTTCATAAATGTATTTTTCCACTATAATTTTTTTTATTTCAGAATTTCATTGCCAATACTGCCATATTGTACTGAATACAATAAACAATTTAAATATGCATAGTCAAATATTTTAATTATTTTCCAGAGTAATTGCTATTCATGCAATTCATTCCAAATTTCGTTGTTTTAATTGCAAGGATAAATTTATGAGTTTCCACGCTGATTTTATTATTTTGGTGAAACTTCAATTCAGATTCATTCAATTAATACGCCTGCGGAAAAAAGCTGCAACCATAGAAAATTTTAATTATTTTCACCGATGTGAAACGCAATATTAGTTTATCATGAAACCACATAAAAATAATAACATGGTTTAACAAACAAGTAGGATTTTAAATCAATTATTTACCTTTAATTTTTTATTGATATATATTTCCTAACTAATAATTTTATTATTGATTGAAATGATATTATAATCAAAAATATATTTTTAAGTTTTGTAGTTTCAAAATTGCACAAAATAATTTTAGATCCAATCAATAGATAATCAAAATTTAATTCCATTTGTTTGAAATCAGTTTGCAATTTTTTAGAACTTGTAGAAAAAAATTCTACATAAAAACTTATCACTAGAATACTGTCAAAACAATACTTCATCATATTTCCCCTGAAGATTGAATATAAACAATGAACCTTTTTTTGCTTGCCAGCCAAAAAGTCAAAGAAACGAATATATTACATACTGTGGAAATCAGCATCCAAAAAAAGAACGAAACGAGGGCAAGACAGAGAAGAGTAAAAACAAATGTGGAATGATTGCGTATGTAAATTGGGGGCGGTTGACGGGGGGCGGAAATATAGCTTCCAGGTATAGGCGTATTGTCGAGGTTTGGTGAAATCAAGAATTCATTGTTTGATGAATGAAAACCTGACAAGCGGCAAATTGTGGTTTGGCATCAATTTTTAATGTTCGTGCACGGCGGAAAATGTTCATTTTTGCGGCGGAATATGCATCGCAATATTTGCATATTTCGCGCGCGATAACATTGTCAACCGCGGCGGGCAAAAATCGAATTTCGAATTTGATGGCATTCCGAGCAAATCCGAGTGGAGCGAATAAAACTTCTTTTACAATCGTACGTTAAAGGGGACTTGATTTCGATTTTTCGACTTTTGGCCGCTTTGGCGACGATAGGCATCAAGGCCGGTAATTGTTCAATCGAAATTGCTGCCGCAGAATCATTCGGGTCTGGCTCACAATTGCGTAGGCGTCTCCATTGAGTCGTAAAAAAAGGCGGGCGCGATGGCGGCACAACCGCCCCAACGAGCGCTTGTAATGTTGGAAAATCCATACATAATGGAATCTGCATAAACGAGAACTCAGCAACGAGAGCGGGCAATGAGATTACACATTCGCAGCCGGGAACAACTCCTGGTTGCTGATGGTGTTGTTGGTGATGGTGGTGGTTTGGTGGCCAGAGCTGCTGAAAATGCAAAATTAAAACCAAAATAAAAACAATATAAGTGCCGGCAGCCGTAAAAAATCGCATAAAAATCATTGTTTTCTCTTTGCTCCTTTTTGCGCGACCCACCACCAAAACCAACCATACATTAAACTGCCAGCTGTGAGTTATAACTTAAAACTTGATTTTTCACGCTTTTACGACTCAGACTCCACTTCAACAAAAGGATGTTCTAATTAACCAACCAAATTTCAGTTCATAATTTCTGATAACACTGAGTATATTTGGGAGTAATCGATCCATAGGGCTTTCACTTTGCGCTAAAATGCCTATAATTTCAATGCATACTGTTGTTGTGCTGGAACGGGGGCTATGAAATGTTGAGTGTTTGGCATCGTGAAGTGAACACAGCGTGGTGTGGTGCTCAACGCTAACGAAACGTGAAAACCTCCAGCAAACCAGATTTTAATTGGAATCACCGCAATGTTTCCGGTCCGATGTGTGCGTGCCTCGTACATACACCAAAATTCCTGGATGCAAATACCAGTCCCATCTGCACACATTCGCATTATGCAAATAAATAGGTGGGGTTCCTGCTGCTGCACCATTAGTCCTGAACATTGGTCCACACCATCCCAACCACCTCCCCTGACTGCACCATAACTTTTGCATCAATGTGCAAACACACATTGTACGCTCGAAGCAACAACCAACACGCGATGGTTTGAATTTTGCGCGCAAAATGTAATTAAACCGAGACGAGCGAATCAAAATTAATGTGACTGCAGCATTGAAATTATTGCCCCAAAAATGTTATCCATCACTTCCACATGCGATGCGATCTCCTATAGATTTTGAGGTGTGCGAATCCTCAAACTGATTGTGAGTTGCGTATGTGCGCGAATGTCTTCGTCGGTTTGCAATCATGAGGGTTAATCCGTTGATTAAGATTCGCATAACTCCCTCTTGGGTGGCTCCGTCGAGGGCGCTGGTGCATTCCGAATGCGATCCCACACACTCGACGAAAAGTGGAACATTGGCGCAATGCGAGACCATAGTGCACCAGCTCTGGCAGACGATGATGCCCCAGGGATGGATGTCACAATTGCTACTGCAGTCACTCCTCCTCGTCGTCGAGGAGCGGAGGAGGACAGCTCGAGGACTGCGTCGGGTTCGAGTGGAGTGTGAGCTTCCCGAGAGTCTGGAGAGCAAACAACCGACTGAAGTTATTTGTCGCGTCCTCTACTGGGAGCTGCACCGGTTGTTTGCAACATGACCGCGGACCGCATGTCAAGAGACCCGTTCGGCATAAAAACAATTATTGCTCTTGTTGCTGATTGCGAGCAATTTCATAAATTTAGTGCCGCTTGTCCGGGATGCATGTTGGCCGATGTTGTCTTTGGTGATTGTGTGTCGTCCCTGGTGAAACATCAATTAATTATTATTGGCTTGTTTCAGGTTCGCTCGTTATCGTCTGGCGGAAAGGCACATCTCTCTTGAGCGCTGGCCAACATATGATCTCTACCGATTCGCGCTTCTCGCTCAATGGAAACGACCTGCATATTCGCGAAATTCAGCATTCGGATCAAGGGGACTACACTTGTCAAATTGCAGATGGTACTCGTGGTGATCTGATACATACCATTGAGATTTTAAGTAAGTAACGTTTTTTGGGTAGTGTTCTGGAATCAATTTTGCAATTTTGCATGTTAGTCAAGAAATTTGCAAATGGCATCATTTTTAATAGGTCACCATAAGTAACTTACCCAGGTTGTACAAAAAATCATCTTTCCAAAGAACAACAGCAGAGGTTTTCTTATCGTAACAAATTTTTCTGAATAGAAAAGCTTGAATTCTGAAGAGTAAGTTGGACAGGTTGTTGAAAACTTCTTCAAGTTCAAACCTACGATATTCACGAGGAATATATTTATCACATACCAAGAAGATTTTAACAAAGCATTCTACACAAGTGACAATTTTCGACTCACTCTCCATATTTTTTTGCACAGCTTGTAAATAGTCAACACAAATAGTCAACTCTTCCAAATTTTTCATCTAAGCAAATAGTATGAGACTCGGTCAGCGTAAACATTCCACGCCAATTAATTATTTAGCATTTAGCGAGTGCACCGACGATAAATTATAATTTGCGAGCTTTCATCAGCGAGAACAACCCGTTCAGGTCAAACGTGCACAAAGTCAAATTTCAAGCTGCCCCATTAATTAGACTTCGCTTCATGCTCGGGTTGTGTAATTGCGAAGTAATTAGCGCGATTTGTGTGTAATTTGCAATTAGTGCTGTTTTTTAAATGGCGTTTAGCTGGCCCCCGCGGGCGGCTGGGAATGGGCGAGAGGAAATGGCAGGAATCAAACTGGTGGTATGTTAATTTGAACAGGGCAGGAGCATCGCTGAATGTAAATTACGGCTGGAAAAAGGTCGTTAAAATGTACAAGGCTCGTTAAGGCGGCGGCTGTGATAAGTGACGACGGGGGCGGCTGGAGCGGCGGTTGCGGTGAACGATAAGGGAAGTGCGAGCGGCAACCACCTTCGTTAGGTTGCAGCAAACTAAAGGTGTAATTACCGAGATCCGCAAGGCGCGCACGGCGCCAGTCATCTAACTAATTATATCCGCGAAGCTAATTCTTTCAGCATAATTAAGCTTTCCGTGCAGCTACCCAGGACGGCGTCATCTTGCCGAAATATTATGACACTTCGGACATTTTTCTTCTTCGTTTTGTCCACGATAAAGTTGCAAACTTTCTAATTAGCGTTATTGCCACACGTTGATAAGCTCCACTAGTTATTTTGCACAATTTGGCCGCTTAGTTGGAAGTTTATCGTTATTAATTTAATTAATTATTCAGCTATGTGGTTTGGTGGCTGCATTGTGGTTTGAACGCTAGTAAATGTAATCATTGTTTTAATTCAGTGTAAATTTGATGTTACACATAATATCACAAGAAAAATGAGAAATCCAAATCTATAAAACTTAACTACAAAATATTTCAACATTTTTTTTTGCAATAGGGTGGTTCTAGTCCCGAATCTGCAAGACATTCAGAAATGCCCGAACTTATATCGCAATATTTTCGCTTTTTTCCCTCCTTTAACTCCGAATAACTTTTAAACGCTTTTACAAATTTAATTGAAGTTGGAACCAAATTGTAGGTCTTGTTGAGTACTTTCCAAAAATCTATGGGTTCTTACTCTTTTTTCTATGGGGAGAGCAGAAACTGCATTCAAAGAAAAAAATTGAAAAAAAGTTTGTAGCGAATAAAACGCTCGAGTTTTCAAAATTTTTCATATCTCAGAAACTAATGGACCGATTTGGATGATTCAAACGACATTTATAGTATTTTGACGAAAATATTAGTCATGATCCCGAATCTGTGCGGGATTCAGAAATACCCAAACATGAAAAATGAATCAAATTATCATTGACATAAATCGAAATGCGAAAATCCTTTCACAATTTTTCCAATATTTTGTTGACGATAGACGCATTGCGTTGCATCATCATTATAATAATTCAGAACGACTTGCGGCGGTAGCTTCGACGCCGCCTCCAATCTCGTGTATGATTGCCCCCCGAAAACTCCGGAGTAGCCCGAGGCCCCAACCAGCCGCAACCGATTGAAACTTGGAAATTGTTGCCGCCGTCCATTTACATATATTGGAATGTTGCTGGGCTGCTTGATACAAGAAGAGACTTTTGCACATTTGCACAAATCCACTTTATCGCTTTGGCCGCCAATGCCGCCCCCGTTAGTCGCGCAACTCTCTGCGGTGGCTGGAAGCGAGAGCGCGAACGTTTGCAGCCAAACCGCCCCCGCTGTGACCCTGGGGCGGCTACAGCGGAGAAATGCGAACAAGTATTACACTAGTCGAACGAAACGCTGTCGGGCATTATTTCAGCAAATGCAAATTTGTCCTTCCGACTTGTCGCTATTTCGGCTCCAGCGCTGCCGCCAGGGGCGCCAACCGGAATGCGGTCAAAAAGGCGAAGAAAAAAACGCTCAAATTGCGCTTTTAAATTTGTGTAAATATTCCGCATAATTACAATCCATTTACTCCCGCGGGATGTAAATTTCGCAAAATGTGCACAATATGCTGACTCTTAGGGTTGGGGTAATTATTTAAACAAAATTTACACTTTGTCGGCAGAAAATAAAGTGCACAAGCAAATATTACATTTTACAACATACGGCAAAATTTTGCCAAGGCTGATGAGTTATGCTATCATTGGAGAGATTTAAATTTTTGATTGCGAGTACTAATTCTACTAGAGTTGCAAGAAGGACTGACATGTTTGATCAGGAATAATTTGCATATATTAATTAGAACCAATAGGGTTGATTTGTAATTTTAAAATTCCCCCTGTTGGGTCAGCTGCCACAAAACAATGAGATTCATATTTGAATAATTCAGTTCATCAATTTTCAATTGTGGTTTCTGCAGATATCATCAGCAGTAGCATCGACTATGCAAGAAATGTCTTATTATTTTTGTAATAAGAAAATTTGGAACAAGAGTATGAATTGAAAAAGGGGGGAAATACGAAACAAGCATTGAATGGGCAATTTAAACGGAGAGGGTTGCCAACAACATGTTTGATTAGAACCGCAATTTGCATACATCAACGCCCCCGTTGAAAATGCCCCATGAAACTGGGGAGACTTGCAAGAGACAATTTGAAATTTAAATACAAATTACGTGATTGTGGTACTGAATTTCCCTGATTTCTTTTGTTCTAGTGCCGCCCAGCATACAGATGGTGCCACCCAATGGACAGACCACGACCCGCAAGGGTAGTCCTGTATCCTTTGAGTGCAAAGCAACCGGAAACCCTTTACCAGAAGTCCAATGGTCCAAAAAGGTAATATCCACATCATTCAACCACCCCAATCGCAATTTTTCAATAACTAACATTTCTTCCTACTGTTTTAGAATGGGATTCTACCCTCAGGTGTCCAGGTCCAAACAGGGTCACATCTTACCCTTGTGGACGTTCAGCGACAACACGCTGGAATTTATCAGTGCACGGCGTCGAACGGAATCGGGCAGCCAATTACAGCGGAGATTCATCTTCATGTTTTATGTAATTCCATCATCTACACGCCCGGCAAGCAATTATAAATTCGTTTAATTTCGCAGATCCTCCCGAGGTAAACGCCCTGCGAACGTGGGTCTCCTCCGCGGAAGGGCTCGAAGCGCGTCTGGATTGCGTCGTCCATGCAGACCCCCCAGCGGAAGTGACCTGGTATCAGAACTCATTCCTCTTGCAGCCCACCGATCGCCGGGTGATGAGCCAGCAAGGGTTGACCCATTCGTTGTCCCTGCGTAACGTCCAGCTGGCCGATTTCGGCAACTACAGCTGCGTGGTGGTCAACAGCATCGGTCGGGAGAAGAAGTACATCGAACTTTCGGGAAAGCCGGGAGCCCCGCTCATCACGAGCTCGCAGTATTCCGATCCGCACGAGTATAATCTCACATGGATTGTCCAGAGTGTGTTCCCCATTCTGGAAGTGCGGATACTCTACCGGATGATTCAAGTATGCATCTCACATTAGAGTTGACAAAAATTCTCCAGCCAGTAGGCTCGACCGCTGTCAGAGGCGATAAGGTCCGAAGATAATGATAGATCGAAAATGTGTTCACAGATAAATTCAACGTACCATCATCAAGGACAGTGGCACGATTTGCTCGTCCGGCCACATCAAACTTTCAATCCAACGACGAGCGAACGCACACAAACGTATCAACTATCGAACCTCATGATAGATTCAGTATACGAGTGTCTTGTCCAGACCAAGAATCAGCATGGATTTGGCGAATTGTCCGACCTACATCAGTGGTTTACGACACAAAAGGGACGTCCTTTCGTCTCGAATAAGTCGATCAGCATGTTACCGCCAACGTTACTGCCATCTGTGCTGCAATTATATTTTCTAATAATGATTTATTTCCTCACGTAATGTTCCCGATTCTATATCCCACGAAATGCAATTTGTGAACTAATCCCCATTCGACCCTTTCACATTCACCTTCTGTACATATGATACTGATTGCGTCTCATTTAAATCTCTTAAGCTATCGTTTAATTCATTTCATTAAGTTCGTCATTTATCTATTATTAAATGAGATATGCTATTTTTTCATGTAAAGCTAAAATTCCAACTCATCAATTTGTAAAAACAAAGAGCGAAGCCAAAGAGTTTGTCAAACGATTCCGTGCAAAACTATTGTAATATGGAGTTTCCAGCATTTTCTAATTAAAGCGAGTAAATTATAATATGCAATAAACGAAATTAAATTACAAATGAAACATTGTTGTCCGTCCTCTGATATCAAATTCGCAATAAAATTTAATGTTATCCTAATGAATTGCAGCATTCCCAGAATTTCATTTTCATACATATTATGAAATTGTTTTATTTTTTGGTTGAAAATATGCAAACGACCAAATCAATAACGAGAATAATAATTCAGTTTGAAATTCAGCCAGAGAAATTATTTATAAACTGAATAAATCAAGAGCTATACGTTAATAATTAATAACAATTTTATATTAAAATCAGAACAATAAAATAAATTAATTTGTAATAAAAAAATTTGAATGAACTACTAATTTAGTTTTACAAAGAAAATTTACAAAACATGACAATTTTAGAAAGAGTTTCCAACGTAAAACAAAGCAAACCAAGAATTATACATACCCCCAATAAATTTGCAGATATTTTGAAGATCTTGTTGGGAATACTCCAGCAAGGTGACATTTCAAGTGGCAGCTAACATATAAACTAGGCTAGTTGCCTCATGAAAAGCCGCACTGCTGTAAGCTTTCTTATTTTTATGTATTATAAATCATAGTCACACCCATTTTACGCACAACAATTTTTGTTCTTGACCACTGAAATGACTGAATTGTAATGACTCCTTATCGCATTTCCACTTGTATTTATACTCAACTTGCGGCCAACAAATGGGCGGTTTTCCTTTGCCTGCAACTTAAGCCACGGATGATAAGCATTGCTTGACGTTATTATCAATTTCAACTGATTAGAGAAAACGAATTGTTTAATTACTAATTTGGCAAATCCATAAATAGAGTTTTATCAAAATATTTTAATCAGATATCTTTATTAGGACTTTTAATACGTAACAAAGTTCGTAACAATAGATTTTCAATTAATATTAACGTTTGCAGCCTGTAGACGACTTAGATGTACTCGAACTTGAAAAGCGGAATGCCAAAAATGCTAAATTTTCACTTTTTTTCGCTCTTTTAACTACATAGAACTTTTAAAGGAATGTACCAATTAAACTAAAGTTAGAACCAAACTGTAGGTCTTGATGAGTACTTTCCAAAAATCAATGGGTTCATGCCCTTTTGTCAATGGGAAGATCAGAAATCGCGTTCGAAGAAAAAAAATTGAAAAAAAAGTTTGTAGCGAAAAAACCGATATGAATTTCTTAAAATCGCTCGAGTTTTCAATAATTTTTATATCTCTGTAACTAATGGACGGATTTGGATGATTGAAACGGCATTTATCATATTTTTCGAAAAAATAACATTGAACATGGTCCCAAAACTCTGCGGGACTCAGAAATAGCCGAACCTAAAAAACGGGATCCTAAAAATGCAAAATTTTCACTTTTTATCGCTCCTTTAACTGCATATAACTTTTAAAGGAATGTACCAATTAAACTAAAGTTAGAACCAAACTGTAGGTCTTGATGAGTACTGTCCAAGAATGTATGGGTTCATGCCCTTTTGACCACGAGGAAGCCAGAAATCGCGTTCGAAGAAAAAATTTGGAACGGAAGTTCGTAGCGAAGGGACCGAGATGAGTCTCTTAAGTTCGCTCGGGTGGTCGACGATTCTCATATCTCTGTAACTAATGGACGGATTTGGATGATTGAAATGGC
>JARJDZ010007431.1:0-68719 GCA_030264555.1 Aleochara sp. GC000083
AGAAAAATCACGTCATACATTATAACATATAGAATTTATTGAAATAAATTGTTAAATAATACCTTAAGAGACTACTGCAGAAGTGCTTACCAGACTTCCCTGGTAGCTTGAAGTTATAAATTTGTCAAACAGAGCCAAGAAAATATGGAAGATTCTAAAATAAACAAAATTATGTCATACATTATAACATATTGTTTAGAATTATTGTTACATTAATTAAGGGATTAATTCTGAATGAAATGCAACAAAAATCAGTCAATTATTACTTATCTTTCTCGAGTTATTCAACTTTGAAGATTATTGCGATTTTTGCGAATTTTTCAAAGACTATAGTCTTAGTACATTTTTTGCACTTTTTCAAAAATTGTTCAGGGTGGTTAAGAACTGTTGTTAGATTAATTAAGGGATTAATTCTGAATGAAACGCAACAAAAATCAGTCAATTATTACTTATATTTCTCGAGTTATTCAACATTGAAGATTATTGGGATTTTCGCGAATTTTTCAATATAGTCTTAGTACATTTTTTGCACTTTTTCAAAAATTGTTCAGGATTGTTTAGAATTGTTGTTACATTAATTAAGGGATTAATTCTGAATGAAAAGCAACAAAAATTAGTCAATTATTACTTATATTTCTCGAGATATTCTACTTGAAAATTATTGCGATTTTCGCGAATTTTTCAATAGTCATCAATTAACGAGGTACTACTGTAGAAAAGAAATAAGTTTCGAGTCAGGGGAATAAAGTCCACATTTAGTCCCGCCGCTAAGCGGGGCCATAAAAACCATTCCGCAACGGACCGACTATACAAGAAGGGGTAAAGCAAGGGTAAAGCCGCGCGCCCAGCGGAGGGAATAAAGAGTCACTTTACTCCCGTGATTTGAAATTTCGCGCCTTTTGCTCCAACCGCGAGCATAACCAAGAAAATAATCAACTCACAAAGTTTAAATTAATCAAGAATCTGGAGAATTAGATTTTAAATTTAATAAAAGTGTGGAAAATGAGCTACAACAGAAGTCATCAGAGCTACAAATTGACAAAAACCATACCACATGATGATAACATAAAAGGTTGAAGCAGAATAACTATACATAATAACATGAAAGAATCTGAAGAATTAGATTTTTAATTAAATATTAAGGAAAGCCTAATGAGGAAAAGAAACTACAAGAAAAGACCTCACCACTACAATGAGTAAGACCTCACAACACCACATATATAAACAATGCACTACACTAATGGTACACACAATACCATATAAAGGTACAGCAGAGTGACATACATTATAACATAAAATATTTATAGTAGTAAATTGTTAAACAATACCTTACAAGACTTCTGCAGGAGCCCATGCCAATTTGAGATGCTTAACGAATGCCCCTGGCAGCTTAAAGGTCTCCATAGTTGCAAAGCAGCCTTGAAGAAAATGTAGAAGATTCTAAAATATGAAAATTATAACACACCTTACAACATATTGTATTTATTGAAATTGTTAAACAATACCTTAAAAGAATGCTACAGAAACCCATACTGCTTGAAAATGCTTTCCAACTGCCCTGGTACCTTCCAGTTGTCCATATTTGTCAAACCAACTCCACAAAAACAGGGTTGATTCTAAAATATGAAAAATTATGATATACATTATAACATATTGTATTTATTGAAATAAATTGTTAAATAATACCTTAAGAGACTGCTGCAAAAGTCAATGCAGCTTTGAGATGCTTTACAAATGACCCTGGCAGCTTGAAGGTCTCCATAGTCATAGAGCAGACTCTAATAAACCATGGAAGATTCTAATAAGAAAATGTATGACATACATTATAATATATTGTGTTTATTGTAATAAATTGTTACACAATACCTTAAGAGACTGCTGCAGAGTGCCCATGTTGCTTGGATATGATTTCCATATGTCGCTGGCAGCTTGAACATCTCAATATTTGTCGAACAGACCGAAGAAAACATGGAAGATTCTGAAATAAGAAAAATTATAACATAGATTATAACATATTGTGTTAATTGAAATAAATTGTTAAACAATACCTTAAGAGACTGCTGCAGAATCCCATACCACAGACAAGCGACGATCGCTAGTACAGTAATGAACGGCTTGACGAACTGTACTGTCCAGCATCTATCTGATCTATGACTATCCAGACAGGCAGCGCTGCTGCAACGTAGCCTCCAGATTAATACGATGCTTATATGTGAGATGATTGCAACCTAAAGTTAACAGAAAATTAAATAAATTTCAGACATTGATTACTCACATACCATGACAATTTGGGCAGGATTGAGGATATTTTTGGCACCCTTAGTTGGTCTTGTAGAAGCCTATGCATACACTGAAACTTCCTAGAAGAATCTTTTATATGATGTAATATGTTGTAATATAAGTATGGTTTTCATATCTCTATTGTTTGAAGTTTCAAATATGTACACATAATAAACTACAACTTAAGTTGTAAGGTAAAAGGTAATTACCTTTGTTGTTTGTGGCCCTCACGTTTCGACAAACAGGAGTAGCCAGAAAGTCAGGAAGCAAAATAATTCTCAGCAGTTTAAATAATGTTTTAAACAGCTATATTATTTGCAAACAATAGATCGAAAAAGCTGAACTATTCACATGCTTCTTAAAGTTTTTTAACTGGTCTGCTGGACGATTTGCTAGTTTCGATTTGTTCCAAAATACCAAAATCATTAAATTGGCAGAAAAACAATCAAACAATACCTAACACCGCATCCTACTCTTTTACGTTGAAACTTGGCTTAACTATTTTCATATTCATAGACAAGATAAACATCAATAAAAATCTAAATTATGTTTATCCTAGGCACTGAAATTTATAAGCAAAATTGCAGAAAAAAAATAGCTTTCAAAGGTGAATAATGGTATTAATGATTAAACGAGTAAAAATTAAATAGTAATTGCGTTCTCTCTATTGTACTAAAATACAAAAACATTTAATATGAATATGATATGCAAATGGCAGTATTGTACAGAAATGGTAAAATTAAAAATTCATTCGAATAGAAACAACAGGGAATATGTCAAAATCATTTCTCATTTCTGAACAGGCACGCCTTGTTTACACGAGCACGTATCCATAAACACCACTCCCTTTCGTCAAAAATCTATAGAAGATCGTGTTTATATAAAATATTGCAGTTGGACTGGGAAAAAGTAACATTGGATGTGAGAAAATGAAAAGTACTCCGCAATACACAACAAAGCAATTAGAAATAAAATCATGCTGGAAAAAATAAATAGATTTACTTTACGCGCTCTCTACAGAGTCTTACAAAAAACCGTTTATAAATAGATGTGAGTATATAAAGCAATAAAATATCTCAACCATTTAAGATTATTTAACGCAAATTTGAGAAAGCTTACTTTAAATGTGTAATCTGATTAATTGTTAAATTACAAATCATGTTTGCTTGTCGTGTGTAGTTGAACTATGGATTGGAGATACAAACAGAAGCGTTACAACTTGTTTGACACAATCACGCTATGGATATACTAATAAAGTTATGCTGATCACGAAGTTACTTAAATAGCTCAGATATTAGCTGTTAACTCTAAAATGAGTGCATGAAAATTATGCCCATTTAAAACAAAATTTGAATTAATATAATTTCCTCCGCGAATTTTTCTTTGTATTTCTAGTTTTAGGATTCAGAAAGGATGCTAAAAACGCTAAATGTGGGCTATGAGGTGCAAATTAATATTGCTGTAACGCTTATAATTAATCGTTATTTTACATCAAACATAACTAATGCAAAGTGTATATTAGAACTGATATCATATGATCGAAAATATAATTTATCGTTGAGTGAATATCCGCGTATGATGCTCGATGAAAATAACTTGAAGTTTCCGGAAAGCGAACGCTGCCAAAATATTGTCATCAATACGTATCAACCGTTCGCAACATTTCGAAATTTTGAAGATTATATCTTGAAGCGTTCAACGGCGCGTTACAATAATCGACGTTATTTGTTAGTCCTTGAAAACGGTACATTCTTTAAATCTCATAAAAGTCATAAAATTCTCAATTTGAGTTCGCAGTGGATAAACAATTTAAAATTTGTGCATGACTTTCTGTTAATGAAATGTGACAGTGTTCAAGTAGGTGATGAAGCAAGTGCAGTTTGTAAATTTTATACGTATTTATTAGAACATGGAAGAACTTTAAAATGGATCCACTTAGATAACTGGTTTTATGCAAATCAAAGTTTCCTTTTTGGTCGAGATTTGTATCCGGACAAATTGCATTATAAATATGCGAAAACTCTTCATGCTGGAGGAATTGACTACATTCCTTATAGTCATATAGGTATTTGATACAAAGCCACGATTGTTGACGTTAGTGTGGTAATTCAAACCCTTTAGGTAGTAAAATGGGTACTGAACTTGTTGCGATTCTTCATTATGCTGAAAGATATCATTTTCAAATAGAACTCTTCAATGATGAAGAATCCTGGGGAGAAATCCATTCTAACTGGAGTGGAACTGGCGTACTAGGAGGTGTCATAAATGGAAAATATGACCTGGGATTTAGTAAGTAACTCATTTGAACTTATCATTCGATATTATTATGTAACTGTTTAATGTAGGTGCATTATTTATGCTTCCGGTGCGATTGATTTATGCTGACTGGTCAAAACCAACAGCTTTTTCATGTGTCGCATGCATTGTTCCTGGACCAAAGTATAATCTGTAAGCAACCTGCTGTATCTGGAAACTAACGCATTTATTTTAGACTGGTTGAAAGTTGGTTTATGCCAATTGAAGTTCTAAGCATCTATTTATGGATTGCTATAATATTTTCATTCACGACTATTTCCTTGTTATTTATTATATTTACACATTACTGGTATGTTCCCAGTAAGTACTTAATATTGAATACGACTCTTACTTTATTATTTATAGGCCAGAGCTAGACAGGAATACAAAATATATAAAAACATTATCAAAATTTGCAATCTTCTTGGTACAGCCTTTAGTAGTGACGCAAATTCCGCATAGATTTCAGCTACGTTTAATTTATACGATGACATTTCTTCTGTCCCTTTTGATGTCCATGACTTATAATTCGCGAATAGCTAGTTTGCTTGCTGTCCCAAGGTTTGTATACCACCAAAATCGAGCCATCCAAAAATAGATAAACAAATTGCATTCCTAGTTATGATGGTTATATAAACACGGTCAAAGAATTGGCTGATAGTGGGCTAAAATGGGGTGAATTGGCCATTGATTGGGCACTACCATTGGAGGTTGATGATCGCGTAAATATGATTTTGGTATCTATTCGTATCATGATTAATGTCGCACCCTGATTACAGGCAATCTATCAACATGTGTATGAGAATTTTCGAGTGGGTGATGAGGACGAGTTGCGTGCTTTTTCGTTAACAAAGCACTTTGGTTTTGGCACCGAGAGACTAATAACAGGTGCTCATATTTTAAGTACTAATTAAAGTCATAAACAACATGTGACTGTAATTGATATTCTGTTTGGAACACGCACTCGTACTACCATTAATTCCAATGGATTTTTTACAGGATACTTTGCTGTTGGTGCTTATATGAAGGAAGATGTCATACGTAATTACCGCGTTATGAAGGATGATTTATACCGGCAATATACATGTTTTCAATTGCGCAAAAACTCGGTCCTATTAGAATCGATCGATGAATTTTTGTTGCAAGCCTCAGCGTATGGTTTACTTTATTATTGGGAAAATCAGGTATTTATATATGTGCGTTTTAAATAATTTATTTATATTGTTTTAAAATCGATTTTCCAGGCAAATGTTAGACATACAAGTGAAGCCATCCAGCGACCATTGAGAAGTCCTGAAAAGTTGCATTCGGTGATAACGTTGCAAATATCACACCTGAAAGGATTATTCCTCTTTTGGGTGATTGGTATTGCATTAAGTATCATTGTATTTTTGATAGAATATTTTTATTGTTTTCGCAAAGCTTCAAATTCAAATACTAAGATTCAATGTCATAGATTAGGAAAGTCCAAGAGACACATTACTAATGTTATTGTAGTTATAAAAATGGTGAATAATAAAAGTCAATAAATAACTATATGATTGTAAATAGTAAGAAGAAGTCTTACTATCTTAAATGGAACAATTGTATCTTTAAATGTACCGAGAGAATCGATAAAAGATGTAGAATAATAACAAAAATATAAAAAAGCACGATAGAAGTAAAAAACGTCAACAGGGGTGTTTATATGCAATACAATTTGTGTTTATAATTACCAGAAAAAAAACAGACTATTTGAATGAAAGCTTAAATCATGCCCTTTAAAATGCTTTTTTAATCATCAAAATCGGTCAAATAGTTCTTGAGTAAAATGAAAAAACATTTCTTATGGGAATTTACATTATAAACACCTTTTATGGGGTTTTACATTGTGTGAAACCTTGCACATGTTATTTATTCTTTCTATTATATTCCATGCTGCTGGAGTACTCTGCGGTTGCATTCCTCGCATTCCGATCCCATTGTTCGTTGTTTACTTTGCAACTCGTTAACTTGTTACTGTATCAATATTCTATTCATCGCTGCATTCCAACGTTAAAGGGTTAAAGCAAATATTACCCAACACTTTTTTTGTGGAATGGGGGAATCAAGGTCATTCGAAACGAACCAGTTCTCTTCTTACATTTTCATCAATATCTCCGAAACGAATGATCCGAATGCTTTCAAATTTTCAGGGATTATTTATTATATATTCTTGGATATATTTAGGGGTTTACAATATCGGGAATTAATTTGTTCATAAATTATTAATGTTTATAAATAAAAAGAATTGATTTTCTTAGTTCAAACGCGATTTTCTCGCAAACGGCTCGGCCGATTTCCACCAAATTTGGAATATAAACTAATAACACTAAGATGCTTAACATATTGTGAGTGGAGAAGTTGTAAAATGACCGGGGATATTAACTATGAAAAAATGAAATAATTGACGATATGTTTATTTTGTTGTACTTTCAATCGATTCATTTGACATAATCAAATTTAGCCCTGAATGCTACTGATAGATAATAATCTCTCTGGACTCGTTTAATTACTATTGAAATATCAGCACATCTTCATGATCCTTGCCATAATGCCCAACATTTTGATGCTGATTCGCTCGATGATTTCGATAACTTGTGGGATATTGTTGTTGGCTATATGATGATTTTAAATTTAGTTGTTCATGTTGAAAATTTTGTATAGTCTGCCTTATAAGTTTTGGATCAATTCGCGTGTATCTTCGTTGGTCTTTAGGATGATAATTTGGTCTATATTCAGGATATCCTCCATGGAAATTTGCTTTGTGGAAATCATGTTTTTCCTCAGATGAATCTTCACTTTCTAACTTTTCGCTTTCATAGGGGTGAGCATTATATTCATTAGAGTCTTCTTCACTGGAGTCTTCATCACTAAAGTCTTCAAATTTCCAACGCTGTTCTAAATTTACGTTAACTGGAGTTTCGGTGGATAATTTTATATCTTTAGATATTGCGGCCGCATTTATAAATCCGATGAAGTAAATGACAGCCACTAATTCTAAAAACTAAAAATGTGATTATAACATTTATATTTCTGCGAACTATGTTAAAACTTACTAGTTTAGGCATATTTTTCAGATGTTTGGAATATGTTTCAAAAGTAATCAATTGCAGCAGTCAGAGTTATGAGAGATTCTAAATGTGATGGCTGGTTTTATATCAGTTTTGATAATTTTGCGGAAATTCCTAATGCATATTAGTAAATGCTTTAAATTAGGAATAACCGGATAGTTAATGACGATTATTACCGGTAACTTCAGTACAAATCTCCAACTTACGCAGACCTTAGATTTAACATAATACCTACTATTAATGACCAACTATTGTCATGTGAAATTTGACAAACTTTGGAAAAACAAGAAAACAGTCTCCTAAATTTACTCCTAATACAAAATTTGAATATGTAAACCCCCTATAGATATAAAAATCGTATTTTGGAAATTAATATCTTTGACTAATATTTATAACAACATAAATTTAATTAAATATGTATTTGTCTGTAATTGCTTTTTCATGTAAATAAATTAAACTGAAATTGAATCAATAAAAAACAAAGAGAATTTATTTCTTATACATACAGATGTAAAAACTTTTATTGAACTTAAAGTGTTGAATATTATTGCTGCCATAAATCTATAATAGCACCATTAGCACAAATAATAAAGAGTAATGTTGTTTGCAAAGCGGCTTAAGTGTAGCATTAAAAATGATTACTCATAGCCAATTTTTCATCATCAGTAAATTCAACAAGAAAAGTGAAAAAAAAAACAATATATTTTGAGAATTACAATTCAAGTAAAATCAATAGGAAAACAAATCAACAAACAATTTTCAATAGAATGAAATTGTTATCGATGATGTGTTTCAATTGGAAACCGAAAAATAGGGAAATCTAGGTAATTTCTGTTCGTAATCTGAAATGGAATTTCCTTTATGTATTCTGTATTATCTATTTATAAACATGATTTCGATTGAGCATATGTCAGATATCTAAGGTTAGTGGAAACAGTGAGTTAGAAATGGAAAAACAAATTAGAAAAAGGAAAAATACCAACAATGTAAATTGTTTTTCATGTTTCTTTATTGTAACTACATTGAAGTATTTGTTATTGAACAGACGAAATGTACGTATTTATCAATCAATGCAAATTACATTTTCTTCTTTTGTCTGATGACATCCTAAGAATCTATTCCAGAAGAAGTACATCCTTTTGGTCAGTCAATTCGACCTTTTCTTGCTCAAATGCTGTTTGCACAGTCTTCACCCTCTCCTTTGTCAATTTCTTATCTAATTGAATGCGTTTGTGTCCATAATCATCGTCATGATGGCCAGCATGGTGATGGCGATCGCCGTGATGATGATCCTCCAGGCTCACATGATCTTCCTCAGAGGATTCTGCATGAGCATGATCATGTTCATCAACATGATATGCGTGCTCTTCGATGTCATGATCATGATGATGCTCATCGTGCTCATGTTCGTGTTTGTGTTCATATCCATAGTCATCATGACGACCAAATCCTTTATGGTGACCATATCCTTCATGATCGTCACCGTGATGACCATAGGATCCACCATGGTAGGAAGAATCGTGTTTGGAGTGTACAAAGTCTGATGATTCGTGATGTTCTTCATGGTGGCCTGCTTTGAATTCATGATGTTCCTCTTCATGTTCCTCACCGAAACCTCGGGCTACTCTCACATGGGGCTTGAAATCCGTTGGTGGTTTTTCCTTGGGAGGTTCCAAATCTTGAGAAATTGCAGCTGCATGCAAAGAGCACACAAGGCAAGCAAGAGCCATGATGGCAAAAATCTAAAAAGAAAGGCTGAATAAATTCTAATTGGGATTTATATTTTACTTACTAGTTTTCCCATGGTGATGATTGTTGTACAGTCCAAGACGAAGTTGCAAGGAATGATAATTAACAGGGAGTTTTCTGTTGCTTTTATATTCCATGTTATCACTTAAAATGACTTCTTCTTAATTAATTTGTATATTAATTATTAATTAGGAAAAAACTTGATTTGTGAATGAGACGTTGTAAATTATTTTTTAATAGGCAGTTCTTTTTCTTTTAAAATTTGATTATATACAATTAAGCTATCAATAAATAATAAAATGATTTTTTCCTAGAATATGCAAAATGCAACTATTACAAATTCTTAGGATAGTGAATTCACATTAGAACAAAACCATCATTAGTTTTCTATATTTTTATTGTTAACAACAATTTTATCTATAGTTGTTTATATCGTATGTCCAAATATGAAGTTATTTAAATACGAAAATAAACAATATTAACTATCAACATATTTTTTAGATTTCCAAATTAAGAAAATCCAGGTGTCTTCAGTGATTTGAAATATGATCCTAGACTTCCAACGAACCATCCCAAAATATCCCATTTTATGAACAAATAATAAAACAATCCTCCATATAAAAGAATGGTAAAAATAATATCGACGTACTTCAATCTAAAAGATGGTAAAAAATATTATTATCTATTGAATTGGAGAGTTAATAAAACGTACATTTTAATCCTTGTACGACTTTGTTCAATTTTACTCATATCTTCCTTGAGTAAATACTTCATTCCACCCAACATGGATTCCTTAAAGAAATTGTAATGGTCCAATCCATCAGCCTCATAAGCAAAATCTTCCCTGTCTTTTTCTGGTAATATATATTCTAACTCAGCAAGTGAGTGATTGTGAATAGCCCATTCGTTCAAGATGAAGAACTTGAGGGCATTAACAGCCACAAAAATACGTCGTTGTATCATTAACACACTAAAATTATCCCATCATTGATATACCATAATTTAGATAGTTTATACTTACATTGGTCGATATTTCAAAATTCTCAAAACGAGATCAAAAAATAAAGCTGGAATAACGTGCAAAAACAGGAAGTAAATGTTGTAAACAGTGTGGCTCTCAGTTCGACGCAATGTTGGATACCAAACGCATGTTGAAATTGTTGCAACTTCTGCAAGATCATATGCCATTTGGGCAATATCATAAGCTGTCATTTTCGCAAACGAATTGGCACTGCAGTTGTGCACTGAAGTGGCATTTTTCTCGTAGTTGTTGCTAGAAAGAAATGAAGCATTAGAAGCTGATTGACAACTGATAACTATTGTAAATGTGAATTCCCCATTCACCCATTAAAATGTAATTAATAAACCAATACAATTATGTGTGTAGTCTTTTGTGATTCCAAGTTTGATCAATATGAAAATGCGCGCGTTTACCTATGAGCAATCCTGTGCCAGGCAGCATTAAGAAGTGCACGAGTTGCTAAATCAACTGGTAAGAAATCGGATGTGGTATCTTTGAGTAAATTGATTCGAATTAATCCAGTGCCATTTGCTGCCAACATTCCAACTGGACCGTTAAAGTTGTCAATCCATCCAGGCATGGGATCCTTCCAGGACGAGATAACTTTGGCGTAGAAGAAAGTAAGTTATAGGTTGCATTGTTACCAAATTGAAGATGTATTACCAATTGATGGTCTGATTATCATATTTGGTACCTTCCCATGTAAAGTATCATGAACAACACGTTCAGCTAAACCTTTAGTAAAAGTATAGGTGTTCGGAAATGGACCCATAAATTGCGCTTGGATTTTGTTCATTTCAAATTGGCCCAATTTTTCAGCAGCCTTAATTGTCTTTTTCCAATCAGCCGTTGCTGGATACATCTTCTCTTCAATTGGGTTGTATTGGGTGTGAGCATAAGCAGTTGATACATGAATCAATAACTAAAAATTGCATAAACATACTTTCATCATACATAAACATACTTTCAATTTCCCGACGCAATAATCCTGTTATTGTAATATTGTTGTTAATAAATGCGAATCAATTGAGGTGTACCTGAATGTGCTTCATTTGCAATGTAAGACGACAAACCTCACGAGTGCCCCTCGTATTCATTAGAATTGCGTCTTTCAATGCTTGATCAAACTTCACCGAAGCTGCTACGTGATAAACAAAATGAACTTCATTCGTCAAAAGTTCATAGTCCTCCTTGGATAATCCCAATCGTAATTCAGCAACATCTCCATTTATTGGCACAACTTTCTTAGCAAAGTCTCCTTCTCGTTGAGCATGAAGTTTTCCAAATAGCTATCAAAATATCCAATTAACACTACTTTTCTACTAACTACTTTTAAGATTTTTATGAAGATCACATACTTCCAACTTGGACATATCATCAAGGCGATCCTGGATGCTCTTGGTTTTTCGTGGGCGCATCAAGACATAAATTTTTCCAATATCTGGACATGAACGCAGCAGTTTTTCGATTAAAACTTTCCCGAGAAATCCAGTTCCTCCAGTCAGGAATACATTTTTTCCTTTGAAGACTTCAGGAACTCCAATTTCCTCGCCCATATCTGCATTTGAAAGTGTTGCAAAGAAAGCAAGAATTCAAATTAATGATACTTACTTGACATATTGAAGAACAAATAAACTGTGCAATGTTGAAAGTATGTTGGATTACAAGCGACTAACGATTGATACGATAATATCCAGTGAATAAAATACATGCTCGCATAATGAACTTCCTCGTTGCGGTAAAATAATTTACATACAAATAAACAATGACGTCGAGATTTCTAATAAATCTAATTGTTTTCCAATTTAGTGCGTATTCTTCTATTAATGTGTAACTTAAATGGTATTGTCTAGAAGCATAAATAACATCATGAATAGTACATTGAAATTCGTCGGGTGGAATTTTTCTATTCATATAATTAATGATTAAACAATAATATACAAAATACGTAAAAGGTAAAACGTAAATGAATGAAAGGAGTGTTTAATGACCTGAGAATCATTATCATGAGTCCACTTTTTTTACTGTTTACAAATCATAGATGAATTGATTCTCGAATTTTTTGAAAAATAAATCTAATTAATTAATATGTTTTTGATAGAATATTTTACTATACCATTTTTGAAATTAGAAATATATGTCTTAAAATATAATCTAGCTTTAAAATGTGCTTGGGTAAAGACACTTTAATATAATTATTACAGCATTGTTGTAATATTTCAACAAATTGTTGTCATTTATTGACATTTTATATTATCTTTCTACAAATAGTTTTTTCTCAAATACAAAATGACAGAGAGCCCAGAAATTTCAAATGAACCCTCCCAAAATGAACTGGATGATGTTAAATCGTATCAGAAAGAAATTGTTGAAAATGATGGTTTAAATATAGACGTGGAGCAATCAGAAATAGGTTTCATGGAAGAAGCCATAAAAGTTGAAGAACTAGATGATTTCCTGTTACTTAATCAACACTCCGAGGAGGATCTAGCCGAAGTTGAAGATGAAAATACATATATTCCTGGAGACTTGAGTAAAAATACGCCATCCAAGAAAACTATTGATAAACACGTTTCGATAGAGGATGCAGCAAAGACCGAAAAACCAAAGAAAGGAAAAAAAGGCAAAGCCAAAGGAGGAAAAGCAAAGGAGAAGAAGGGTAAAACTAAGAAGGAAGCTGCATCAAAAGGTGGCGAAGAGGAAGCAACACAGGAATCAAAAGAAAGTATCACACAAATCAAACTAAAGAAAAAGAGGAAGAGTACCCGAAAACCAAAGAGTTTGGACTCCCTATATAAAGATCAATCAGAAGCTGGTTCATGGTATGGTCTCTCAAAACCTGATCATGAAGAAGAGGTTGCTGCAGGTACAGAAATGACTGAGGTGATGCACGGAGGTGAGGAATCAACTATTCATGATACAACGGAAGCGGAAGTCCCGGATGAGCAAGCTTCTATAAAAAAGAAGAAACACAAGAAAACTAAAGAAGCAAAAGCAGCTGATACCCCAAAAACTACAAAGAAAGCTAAAAAAGAGGCTCCAGAAAAAGGCGAAACTGATAAAGAAGAAACTGAAAAAGTGAAGCAAAAGAAGGGAAAACATAGAAAGATAAAATTGGCAAAAACAGAAAGTGCACACTTAATTGAAGATGATTCGCGAAGTGATCTCGATCAATCACCGACACTCTCCTCAACGATAACAGAGGAAGAAGAACCCAAAAAGGGAGCAAAGAAAGGTAATCAAAAGAGGATATTAAATAAGGTGTAATAAAATATTGTATTTCTTGCAGGGAAAAAAAGGCGACAAACTTCACGGAGTCTCAAATCTACAAAAGGGCAGCTAAAAACCAGCAAAAGTGTAGAAGACATTCAATCTTCCTCGTCGTCTTTGGAAGAGGAGGAGGAAGAAAAGAAGAAGCAAAAAGTACCTACAGATGAAGCTGCAGCTGGTGACGAAGAAGAAGATGCTGAAAAGGATAAAGCCAAAAGACTGAAAGCACAGAGATCAATCAGACTTGATTCAATGCCGGAAATCGTTGAAGTTGATGAAGCTGCTCTCTCAGGTAGTTTCAGAAGTCAGTAGTCCTTCTTGGCAGTTAATGACTTCCTATTCAATTTCAGGATCCCAACTCAAGGTTGCTAAGAAAAAAGGGGCTAAAAAGAAAAAGGAGGCAAAGAAAAAAGGTGCAAAAGTAAAGAAAGAAGAGAAGAAGGAGAAGGTTTTTAAATCCATTCTGAGGGACAGCCTAATATCATAACTGACAATACAGAGTTTGTTTATTGTTTCAGGGTCCTGTGGTGATAAAAACAGAAGCCCAACTCGAAGCCGAACAACAACGCGAACAAGATGAAAAACGACAGAAATTGAATGAAGAAAAAAGGACTGCGATGGCCAAGGAAAAGCGAGACATCACAGAAGACACTACACGAAATGAACAGTTGGAATTCACCTATACAATAATGCAATCCTGCGACAACGCTTTGTTGAAACTTAAAGAAGAGGAACAAGCAGCTGAAGAATGGCGACAATATTTAGTTTGTGATGGATTACCTGCTCCCTGGGATGTTGCAGGAATGAACACCTATTTGCACCTTTGGGAAAAGGAAATTAAAACTGTATCTGCAGAACAATGCTGCAAGAGGACCGCTGAAGCAATTGATGTAAACTTTGAGTTTTAAGAAGTTCCATTGTCAAATATTGATAATTTTAGCTTCTTCATAAATTGGAGGACATTCTCGACGACCCCTTTACCCAAACTGAATCCAAAATTAAGGATTGGGCGTGGGTAGCTTCTCTCTTCAGAGAGCATCAAGCACTGAACTTGGAATACTGTACTTATCGTCTCTTACGAGATATCAAAAGCAATCTGAATCGGATATCAATTCCCACAGCTGATTACCGCATTGAAGAAGACCTCTTCTCAATGTGCCTTTATGTCACTGTTACCCTACCAACACCAGTATACAATCCTCGAACAGTTTCACGTTCTCGGATACAATTAGAATGGCCTGAAATGAAAGTTGATGTGCTATTTCCAGCATCATTAAAATGCGATTTGCTAGCTATCCGAGGAATGTACATGAAGTACGACCATTTTACTGATACGTGCATGACGTATAAATGCAGCAATATTCCGCCTTATTACACCAAAAGTAACATCATAAGATCTAGCTTCTAGAGGTGTTACAATTTTGGATGTTCTAGCTTTGAAGCAAGCCTGTCATGAAGAACTTCTATGTAAGATGCATTATAAGTATGATCATAGAGTAATTGTACCCAAGGAACCTAAGGAAGTTGTGCAGGAAGATGGTAGTGTTGTGGTGGAGGAGCCCGAACCGGAACCTGAAATTCCACCGAATGAAATGCCCCCACATGTACCTTACCATAAATTGGAACCTTCACCAAGTGAACATTGTCTTCAAACCATAAGTAAAATATTGTTGAATCCCTTGGAATATTGTTCAATATTGTTTTTTAAGATGATGAAATGGTGGAAGCTCTCAACTCTTTATCCTATGATGAGATCCCTGATTTCATCCTTAATTTGCGAAAATATACTGTACTTGGAGGTGTATATTGCTTGGATTTGTTTTATCAGCCACCTCAGCCACAAGGAATGGTTTCCTATGAGGTCTTCATTTCAACATGTATGTTTCTTTTAAATCTACATGTGTAGATAAACTATCAATTAATCTTCTCTAGTGATTGAACCATGCAAATTACAAAGTGCTCCATTCATGGTGGAATATATCCCTCCAGCAGCACCAGAACCTGGAGCACGACGAACACCAGAAGAAATTGAAGAAGAATTATTGCAACAAGAAAAAGAATTGGACGAACTCATTTTCTTAACAGTTATGTAAGCTGTTATTGAAACCAATATAATGAATGTTGCGCGATACTTGAATATTTGCAGATTGCCAAAACATGTCTATTGGTTGGAAACACCAATGGTAACTCAATGGGATGAAGAAAATAACGCCTGGACCACGAAGGATATTTTTGACTTCAAAAATATCGAAGAGAAAGGATATGTTACATTCAGAACAGGTTCTTTTCGCCCTTTTGCTATAGCAACTCTGAGATGGACAAATTTGCCTTTTCAAGCCTGGGAAATTCGACCGGAAAAGAAGTAACCATTGAACCTATTGCTAAATTACTAATTCATGAATTCCAATTTTCAGTGGGACTGTAACATTGCAATTGACTTGCGCCATTCTGACATTAGAGTTTCACGTCGAGAAAAATAGGATATGTGTAAAAGATGTCCAATGTGCACCAAATGACGCGTTTGATGAACATCTTGGTGTTTATTATAGATTTTCAAAATTAAGAAGGGTAAAGTTCAATATTTGAAATGCTAAATATACCACGTGTCTTTTGTAGATTATGAGGTCTATTGGCATGGATGTTTTTCCATTTTATGATACGTTTCGATACGTTGAAGGAACGTGTGAAAAATACTGGCCAATGGAGAATCATTTGTACTTTTGCATTGCTTTAATGAGCGTGGTCTATAATATGACATGGTCCCGTTGGAATATGACTTTGGACAATCGAACCATTGTATTTCAAATGAGGCATTACCGATTTGACCGTCCAAAACAAGTAAATTAACATTCCCACGTGAATTACCAATGTCAGTAAAAACCATTGAATTTTTAGGCAAATTTTGATACTGTTTTGGTACAACCTCATAGAACTTTGTATATAGATTGTACTGAAGTTAGTCCGGAGTTTTCCGATGCTCCCATGGAAGGAATGAGAGTAAGGAACTTTTCTTGATTTATTTTTGAATCATTATAACTTTTTGCTTTATAGTTCTTCACAGATTTGTGGCACTTGACGAGATTAACTTCAACGAAAAAAACTAAGAAACGCATAAACGAAGCTGATCAAACTATGCTAAAAACATTGTATTCTTTGTTTAAAAACATACGTTTTTTTAGTTTTTCTTAGATATTATTACAAATTAATTAACATTTCTTTGTTTTTCACATTAAAAAATTGTAGATATTCCATTTGATTAAGAAATACATTTTCAACAAATTGGTGCATTAATAAGATACTTCTAGAATTATGTCATGTATGGTATATTACAATGGTAAAATGCATGTTTTATGGGTAATTACAATTGCAACACGGTCTTGAAACATTTTAAATTTCCAAAAAATATATATTGCTTCAAAAATTTGCTAATTAACGTGCTTATTTAAATACGGTTTTAAACTACATTATCACCGAATTTTAATCAGAAATGGTGTACTTTTCAAACATGAAAGTTTTAATTTGTATCTTAACTCTAACAATCACATTGTCGGAGGCTAGAACAAAACTTGATAAATATTTTAAAAATCAAGTTAAATCAGTTTCAACTATCACAAAGTTATTAGAAATAGCAAAGAACGAAAGTGACTATTCTGGAGAATTTGCTGCGAATCAAGGAGATCGCTTCCATGATCAAATAGAAACATATTATGGCGAATTTAATAAAACGGTTGATGATCACGCCAAAGATGTCCGAAAATCGCCTTTTAAATGTACTTTATTTGAAGCAAGCTACAAATCCACGCTTCATTATGGAAGAAAATACTACAAGAAACAGCGGAATCGTGATATCGAACAAGAGATTTTGAAGGATTACACGAAAGAAATACAAACTTTGTCCAAAAACGTTGATGAAATTAGTGAACTGGCAGAGAATAGCGATAACGTTAGAAAAGCGAAAAGAACGCTCAAAAATGCGCATAAAAATTATTACAACAAAGCGCTCAAAGATATTAACGATCTAATTAAGCGTATTGGAAGAAAGACTCGTCGATTCAAGGACATTTTGGATGCTAAGGAAGATGATCTTGAGAAATGCGCATCTTAAAAACAAAAAATAAAACTAATTGTTAATCTACATAGAGTATTCATAACTTTATTTTCCCTCTTCTCAAAAGCGATGTATTCAAGAATGATGTAAAAGTATTTAAAATAGGTAAAAATACGCATTTTTCATAAAATAGCTTGAATCATTTAGCATAATTTAATATAGCACAGAAAGAATTCACGCCAGTAATTAAACGTGATTGCGAAGTTCTTCAAGTTCGCGCTCTTCATCAACGGAATCATCTTCATCATCACTACCGTGTAGTGAGGTGGCTGGAGTGGTATGCCTACTGGATGTTGGGCTAGGTGGTTCAGAAATGGGACGTGGATATTTAATCGAGTGAATGCCTTGTTCCATTTCACGTTCCAAGTCCGGGAAAACCGCGTGCAAGGCTTTCATTCTAGCCTGACGATAAAACTATTGCAAAAGAAATGTAGTAATTTAGCAACAGCAACTTGAATATATACTTACTACGCCTAAATTTCGCCAATCCAACATATCACTCAAACGTTCCGTTCTGTTGCGTTGTATAATTCGTTGTCGACGGCTTAATTTGCTGAAATCATGCATGTAGCAGGCAAGTTGATTAATACTATCATCCAAGGAGATAAATCGACGATCAATTATGTAGATCCCATAGGACATTGGATCAGCTATGTGTTCTTGCATAAAACAGCCGAAACCTTCGAGGCAAAAAACAGTATAAATATAATTGCATACTACACATTCTACTTGAAAGATTGATACCTGATAAATTTGTTGTTACACTTGGAATCCCCATAACAGTGCATTCCGCTGGTGTGTATCCCCAAGGTTCGTAGTAACTTGGAAATACTCCCAAATGGCAGCCTCGAACGAACTCTTCATAATCTAAACCAAACAATGGATTTGTAGAACTCAAGAATTCTGGATGGAAAATGATTTTAACGCGATCGTGAGTAGTGTTGAACAAATTGCAGCGTCGCACTGAAGACAACACTGGATCGTTCCAATCATCAACAATATTGTGAGTAGTAACTGGTGGCAGACCATTTCGACCAAGCGAAAATATACAGCGTTTCAAACGGATCAATTCTTCCTTCTCCAATAATTCCTTAGGATCCGGCATTCTTCCGCTAAGATTTGCATCATCACATAAATAAAGTCAAGATTACACAATGGAATTACATACCTTAAACATATCTCGTACATTCGTTTGCCGATTTTTTGTTGAATGTCGTTAATAGTCTCACGAAGACTTTTTGTAACTGCATGACCACGAAGTGATTCCACATTAAAATTATTAGTCTTCGCTGGGAAAATTAGGAATGCCACAACGGTTACATCACTTTTATTTGCCTGTAAATTGAAAATTTTGGCATCAAAAAAGTTTTTAATTATGATTTCTTACCTTCAACAAATGATTTAATCTCGCCAGCGATTCAATAAAAATATCAGCGCCCTTATTTCCAAACTCGTATCGACCAGCGATAAAGAAATATAAAGTTTTATCCAAATCAAAATCGTAGTGACCGTAAAAGTGTCCTCTAACAAACTCATGGATTTTCTCCTTCGAAATAGCGTGCAGGTTTTGGAATTCGTGCAATGCTGAAAACTTCTTAACGTTGAGACCATTTGGTGTAATAACATCTGGTTTCCGCTTCAGCAAATGTTCTGATTCAAATCCGGTAATATCAGAAACCGTTGTGAATGTATGGCATAAATGAGCGGCGGCACGTTCAAGACAATATCGATGATATATTTGTCTTTTGCCCGCTTCTTCGTCGACATTAAACTAAAGAAAATGCAACAACTATCATATAGCATTCTAAACAAATATATCGACACTACCTTGCTCAAATTATTGTAAAAATCTGTATTGCCAGCACACAAATATCTTCCCAATAAAGTAGCATGAGTTGTGAACACCGTGGCGATATTTAAATGCCGAATTCTAGAAATAATTAGACCGACACCCGCTTGCCATTCGTGAAAATGTGAACATATTCTTGGTGGAGCGCCTCCCGCATTCCTTTTTGCAGAATCATGAAACTGATGACCAAAAACTTTAGTATTAAGAAACTTTTAAACTTTCTGCTATAGTTACCTCAGCCAAGAAGTCAGCAACCATATTTCCCAAAATAATTGCATCATTTGCTTCAATATCAAGATGAGGTACACCTAATGAACATTTATCCCATAGTTCACTCTTAAATTCATCCAGCTTCCATGCTGCAGTTCCAATATCCATCAGAATGATTTGTGGATTTCCATCTACCAACCATCGACCAGTAACCACCTGAAATGAATGGTATAAGTAAGGTATGCTTTAAGTAAAAATATGTGTTACCTTGTAGCCTTTATCTCTAAGAGCACCCACTGCATCATTCAAAGCTGCACTGCCCAGTGGACCTTCTTCAACTTCAGTTCGAGCACATTGTTCTTTATAGGGCCCAATCAAACAATATTGATCACCCAATTCTTCAGTGGATACATAAGCCTTGGACCTTATGACGGTATAAATACCGCCAACTAAAGGAAAACATGGAGAAGTGATAAATACAATTGATAAGATAAATTTCATACCTTTATTAGCAGCTTCCCACGCAACTTCGAACGTCCAACGGTTTTCTTCTTCTGCTAACATTCCTCTATCCAGATAAGCCAAGAGATTGGAACTAGATTCAGCACGATAAAATCGCTTACTTGATGGTTTATCTTTTGCAGCCATTTTAGAGGATTTAAAAACTTTTGTAATATCGTGATACCACAATCGATGTACGAAACGTGAATAAAATTGCTTCTAAACTAGGTTGCTTACAGATTAATTTTTAACTAAACGATATTACACGCATTAAGTAGTCTGTATTTGGCTAAAAGTAGTTGACCTACGACACCATCCCGATTCCGATCTGAAGCCGGTGTGTCGCATCCGCGCACATCACATTCATTAGATGCCGGTGCTAAGATGTGACTGAACTGACTTAAGTAATATGAGAGAGAAGGTACTATACATGTTGGAAGAGAAAGCGAGATGAAATATAAAGTAAACTCGAGCGGATTCGTAGTTTTGTAACTCGTGCGTTGTCCGAAGGTCACCTTTACGAAATACCCATTCAATTCGTTCACGCCAAACCGAATGTTGTAAACTCTAATCCCAATTTAAAAACATATGAGCTTATCTCTACTAATTATTATGTAAACGATTATTCAAAGCGTGAATATTTTTCATAGCCTCGATAAAAATGTTACCAGTTTCGCTAAGTTTGTTAATTTTTTGTATTTGGTAGTCAAGATGTAAGTAATTTCATCTTGATAGTATTTTATTCAATTAAATGATGCATAAATTTAATTTTAATATAAAATTAACAAAAATATGTTACATTTTCTTATTCAAACTAATAGTCTTTCTGGCATGTACTTGCTGTAAACTATATTTAATAAAAAACAAGATATCAGGTAGTTTAATTAACAATTTACATTTTTACACTTATTATACTTAGTATATATAATGTTCAGATTATTTTGTTTTCTGTAAAATATTATTTACATTTTCAACAATCTGTGGTTTTACAATTGAGGGCATATTCAATAGTTTTACTTCCCTTTTAGGATGAGCAGCTTTAGAATGGGCTACCATTTCACTATAATTAGTTCCCTCATGGCTACAATGAAAACAAATATACGCAACTTGCGCTGAACTCTTTTTTGCAGTTTCCTTATTCGTGGAATTATTGTGGTTGATAATACGTCGCTGAAATGATATAACTTTATTAATCCATGATTCAATGCTGGCATTCTTCTCAAGTTGCTTTAAAGAATCGGTTTCGCATAAGGCCAAATGCTTTTCGGTGTAATGTGAATTCATTTTCTGAAAACTCGTTGTCTGCTTATTGCAAAGCACACACTCATATCGGTTATACTGCAACTCATCATAAAGATGCTGTTTAAAATTTTCCTCATTCGCAAAATCGTTCACCTCACAAAGCGGACACGAAAACAACGAATTATTTGGAGTTCCAAGCGGACCGTATGTAGGAATGAAATTTCCCTTCTGCAACTCGTTAATCGGCTTTGTTATAGATGGATCATTAGCATCAGTCATTGCAGATGTAGATTCATCTATGTCGTCAGAAATGTCTATAATTTCAGACGAAGTGGTAGTTGATGTATTTTGCATTGCAGCATTTGTTGACGAAACATTAGCAGAAGGTTCAGAATCACTTTCTGTAATAAAAATAAACATTATTTATGAAATTAAAACATTCTTAAACACAAAAAAATAACACATGATAATATACTCACTAGGTTTTTTGCTCATTGAAGTAATTCTTTCCAAAGTCTTAGCTGATAGCCTCCGTTTGGTTGATGTTGTTGCAAAAGATTTAGGTGCAATTTTGTTTGGGCTGTTTAATTTTGCCCTTTTATTAATGGTTTCAGTCTCATCCAGAAGAATCCCACGAATATGCTTAATGTTATTAATACGATTTTTCACCCAAAGTGGTGTCGTATCAAATTGAATCTGTAAATCTTCTTTTTCCACGTGTTCTTCTTTTTCTTTTTCCTTATAGTATGCAACGATGATATCAGGACTTAATGAAGGATGAACACTTGAAAAGTGTTTGTCAAACTTTTCCCGGGATTCATCCCGATATGCACAGTAAGTACATTTGTATTGGGCGTACAATGCATGCTTATCTTTAACGTGCTCTCTGATGGCTTCTTCGGTGGCTTTTCTGCACACGCAAACACCACAACGCCATAGTTTTTTCTGCTTTTCGGCCTCGCCAACTTCTTCCGGATCCTGGCGAATGGTAATTAGCTTGCACCTTTTATCCTGATGTACCTCCGTATTATGTTTCTCAATTTTATTTCGACTATTCCCAAAATAAAAGCAATGCCAACATTTATACAAATTGCTTTCGTGTAGCCGAAGATGGTTGAAAATGGCGTCAATATCAATGAAGGATTTGCCCTCGATTGGATTGAGATTTTCCTGACAATGTATACATTTATACGTTTGTTCATTGTCATGCAGGGCCTGAAGATGGTGCCGAAGATTCTGTTCTTCCAAGCAAAGATAATTGCAACCAGGAGCACCACACACATATCTTTTGTTAACCGGTATAAATTCCGGAATTCGGAGTCCTTGCAATCCTGACGGGATCTCGATTGTTGTAGTTGTGGTCTTACCCATTCGGCCAGTTGATTCAAAACTACTCGCAGCCAAATTTATCATTTTATCAAACATTAATTCATTTTTCTCCAAGCATGGCACAGGATTAACGGCTTCCACGACCGGTACATTCAGGTCAATTTTTCCAGTTGTATGAAGACTCATATGACGAAGAAAGTTTGATCTAACTTTTGTTGAGAAGTCGCAAAGTTTGCAACGTGCAACAAATTTAAAAATTGGGCACATTGGCAATGATACAATATCACCAGGGCCAAAAATAGTGTTATCCGAGTTTTGCATGTTGTTCTCCACTTCCGGTTGCGATGGTACACTATTTCCGATTTGAGCATTCACAGGTTTCCCAATAAACTCGTCCCTTTCGATGTCTCCCTTCAAAGGATCAACTGGCAAAATTAAAATGTTGTTAAGTTTATGTACATTTTTCACGTGCTTTTTCAGCAATAGGCTGTTTGGTTCGCGATGGCCGCATAGTCCGCAAATCACATTTTTGATGCCATGACTGCGAATGTGTTCAGTCAGACTCGACGTCAACTTGTAATCTTTTTTGCAATAAAAGCAAACGTATGGTTTCGTTGGACACTTTTCATCTTTGCACGCTATAATATGACTGGTGAATGATGCTGCATTTACCAAAACATTTAAGCATTGGTTGCATTTATATACTTCCTCAGGTTTAATAACTTCAGTAGCCAGTAGTGATTGATTGTGTTGAACTTCTCTAGATTCATCAGATATTGCGATTGGTGGCGCTTCATCATTTGAAGTGGGCTTGCTTATTGGACTCGTTGCTTGATTGTTAACAATGGAATTCAAAGTTGTTGCTGATCCTGAAGCTTGAGAGGGCGTCATTACAATTGCAGGCTGCTTACCAGAAGCGCCAATATAAATGGGGTGGAATAGTACCACCCGTGGTACCGCCTGGTTGTCTTTGCTTGGGCTGATCGTAGTGGAAGTATTGGTCACAGTCGTTACATTCTTGGAGGTAACTACAACTGCATTAATTTGAGAAGTTTTTACGACAGAATCGCCCAATTCAGTTAGCACATTTAATCGAGTAAGAATGTCTGGAGGTTCATCATCGGTGGTTACCTGAGAAATTTATGAATAAATTGATTTATGAATAAACTAACAATTGAAATCTCCAAAGTAATTACTTACAGATTCCTTATCCTTGTCCCGTCTTCTTACAACGACAACATCGTGAGAGGAATGGTTAAACGCAATATGTTTAACAATTTTTCTCGCAGTTTTTGCGCCAAATACGCAATATCGACAGCAATATTCGTAATAGTTATGGCAGGCTTCAAAATGTAGTAGAAGAACACTAGCAGTTTTAAAAGTAACACGACAAATACTGCAGCTCAACTTCTTTTCGAACTCATTGCAAAATTTTGTTAAGTGAAGTTCAAAAGTTTGCAAACAATAAAATTTCCTTTGACAGGCTGAAAAAAAAATGATTTAGTTGATGATCTAATACATTAAATTCGTAGACTTACAACACACATAAGGCTTTATAACGGTTGACATTGGTGGCAAAGAAGGTTGACGATATCGATTTAGCATCAATGGAGGTTGCAACGTTCGTATGTCCAACGAACTGCTCGGATGCGAATCTATCTGATGTAACTTTACATATTCAGCCCTCACAGCTCTGTAAAGGCAGTATCCACAGCCATAATTGCAATGAGCATGTCGCATCTGCAAAAAATATAGCTTATAACTATCATGTCTATAAATATTTCGCATCTAGTTGAACTTACCATCAAATGTACCTTCAGGAATTCTTTACGCATTTTGAAATTACAATATAAACAAGGAAGAAATGCATCTCCAAAATCGTGTGTTTCCAAATGGTTATCGAATTCTGGTTCGGACGCAGTAGAAAATGGACAACTATATGCGGGGCATGCAAATAACAATCCATAAGCGTCTTGAATCCAGTTTTTAAGCACGAGTGGATTTTTACGACTCCTTATTTCAATCGGTACCATTGGAACAATTTTGCATGTTATTGCCATGGGAACAATAGGTTGACTGATAGGAGATAAGGAAGGCATAGGGATCGGATTTAGAGGTGGTAATGGTGGAAGTGTACCTTGTGTGGTATTGGCTAAACTTTCCACTTTTACGATTTGGAATGATAGTTTCGAAGGTCCTGATACAGATTTTTCCTAAAAAAAATATACAATTATCTAAAAAATTTTCTCTCGAATATTCGATAACAGTACCTCTAGCGGAACTTCCTCCTTTTTCAATCCTCCGTTTTCAATGAGTTCAGTATCCAACTTTTCTGTATTCACTTCCAGAGTGATGTCTATCAATTCCTTCTTGATTTCCGGTGCAGGAATTAATTCCTGCTCTTTAATTGCTTTTCGCTCTCCCAAGTACGCATCGACATGTTCGCATAAATGTAGAAAAATTCGAAGCATTCGCATAGTGGGCTGCTTTTTTTGGCAGACATTACACATCCATGCATCATTGCAATTTTTATGGGTATAATTGCAATGCGCTTCAAGAACGCGCCTGGCTGTCGTTTGAAATATGCAGGACGGTTTCCGGCAAATGTACGAAACATTATGATCTGCGTCTATCAACGCATCAACTACATTGACGCTGAGTAGTTTCGGAGTTGCAACTAAACTTTGCTCATCAGGTTTGAGTAAAATATTTTCGCCTTTTGGTGAAATCGCGGCGAGGCGCGATGCCTTCTTTGAAGTTGGTGCAGCTTTTCTTGGAGAAGCAATCATTTGCTGTTCTTCATCTGATTTGGGTTCAGGTTCATCATGCATTGCTGACGTACAAGTAAACTCATTGTCAATTGGTGATCGTCTCGTTACCGGGATTTCAGCGGCTGCAGAAGCCTGTTCAAAACGTTCCTTCAACTTATCTATGAAAGTACTCCGCTTGGACACCTTCTGTGGTAGTTCGGGTTCTGGTTCTTTGGTTGAATACAATAGTTCATCCCAATTATCAAGTACGAAGGCTGAAGATGGTGGAGGTTTAGAGGTTGATTTCGGTGGTGTATCCTCCATCATGGAAAGGTTTGACTTCGTGTTTTCTAATAGATCCTCTGGTAAATTGAAATCCACAACTGATTCAGTACCATCCGTTAGTTTTTGCATCAGACTCTTTACTGAATTTTCACTGGATTCAAGTTTTCTTTTCTTCTGAGTCTTTTGGCCTCGTAATTTTCTGACTTCGGGAACAGTCATATCACTTTCTTTAATCTCTTCGAGAATAGGTTTTCTACCTCGAAGGGAGCGTTGCAAAATTGGCAATGACATATTGATTGTATACACATAAGTCGTATCTTTCTGATGGTACTTCTGAATATGCAATTCGACAGATTCCTTTCGAAGTTGCAAGAAATTGCATTCAGAGCAGATGTACCCGAATAACTTATCATAATTCATTGGAGGACAATCAACTATTGGCTCTTTTTCCTTTTTATGGTGTTCAAACGCAATGTGTGTTTTGACAATCGGCTTCAGATGATGCTTGTAAGGACAATCAATGCAATGATACCTTGCTTCGCCAGTATGACTACTAACGTGGTCGAAAAATGTAGCAGTCAACTCCTTTTGCAAATCGTGTGAGCAAAAGCGACAACGAAAATCAAACTTGGCTGGTTTCTTTCCTCCCAAATTAGCCACTTTAACACTGGCATAATCGTTAAGCACTGATTCTTGAAAGGCTTCTTGAGTAGCTTCCGGTGATAATCTCGAAATAAGCAATTCACTTTCGGGGTGTTCCTGGATATAATGCAGTACGATTTGTGGTCCCGAAAAAGTACAAAGCTTACAATCATTCACCTCTGATTTCCAGTAATAGTTTTTATCTGGTATATAATCTGGAGTAAGTTTGCTAGGTTCAACTCCCACATCAATTATAAGGTCTTCTTCCGGTGCGGGCTTGATTACTGGGTCCTTTTTCAACTTTCGTGCCTTAACGGAGCTTGGAGACTGAGTTAATGTACTGTTCAACAGTTCTTCACTGATACTCTCAGAGTTTTCATCAAGTTTTTCCTTGTCGTCCTTCTTTGCCTTTTCCCTGTCACTTGATGGAGTCCTTACACCAACTTCGTTATAGGACAATACTGCCGCTTTGGATGCTCGTGCAAGTCGTTGCCGAGTTGGAGGTGTGACTGGTGTCACAGGTCTACTAGTAGATTCACGAATATCAGGTATTTTCTGAAGAACGACTCGAAGAATTTTTGTTGATTTCCGCGCATATTCTCTCTTTCTAGGAGCAGAAGTTTTTTTAATAGTTTCCTCACTCGCCACTGGTTCTTGAACAGGTGTTTTAACATCTTCGTTTGTAAGCTGTTCTTCAGGGGATGTCAAGTTATCAGTGGTTGATGGTACTTCTGGAGTTATCTCATTACTGGGATCGTTAAGTTGCTCTGAATTGTTATTAATGGTTGACAAGTCCTTACTGGCTTGTTGAGATTCGTTTTGGGAACTTGTTTCCTTATCGGGTACCTTTTCGTCTTCAACTTCAGCACTTTTCTGAGATTCCAGTAAGTCATCCCCATCGAGACCCTCGTCCTGTTCGATGTATTTAAGATTCTTTCTTGTCTTTCCTTTTCTCTTGGTAGTTACTAGAACACCTTCTCCAATTGTTTCTTTGATATCTTGATGAAGGATATCCAATTCAGACTTACGATTCTGCGACTTTTTTCTTCCAGTTTTGACTTCCTCTTGAAGTTCAAGGCTCGGACTAACCTCGTCCTTCTTCACTTCCTCGATTGTTTCTTTAATATCCTGATGTGGATCATCTTCAGATTTACATTTCTGTGGCTTATCCTTAACAGTGTTGATTTCCTCTTGTGGCTCAGGGTTAAGCTGGTCCTTGTTCAAGTCTGATGTACTGTCTTCCTTTTTTTCAGATTGCGTCTCAGGTATATTTTCAGATATCTCGTGGATAATACGTTTACGTCCACGGGTCTTCTTCTTGCCCCTTGTCTTGGGTCTTCCCCTCCGAACAAGAGTTTCCTTCGAAACGAATTCTGCCTTTCCTAGTTTATTGGGTGGCGATTCGTGAGTTTTTGATTTATCATCTTGAATATTTTCGAACGAAGAATCTAATTCTGATATTCCCAACTCATTGAAAGTCTTCTCCGTAGCAGATTCAACTTCATTGGTAATATTTTTAATCGAGGTTAAAGTCTTTTCTGATGGCGTTTCTTCCGGTAATGAAGAAGGTAGGTCATCTACCATTTCCTTTATATCTTTTTTGGAAAGTTCTTCTTCTATATTTTCTTTTATATCTTCATTGGAAAGTTTTTCTTCTATCTTTTCCTTCGTATCTTCTTTGGAATGTTTTGCATCCTCACTGGACGTAGTTGACGATTTCACAATGCTATCCTCGTTCATTTCTTTCTCGACATTTTTGTTGGATTTTGGTACGTTAGTTTCAGATTTTTCCGGAGTTTTTAATAAATCCTCGTTACTTTCATCAATTTTACTTTCAACATTTTCAACCTGAACATTTTTAGCATCGCTTTGCCGATTTTTTCGTTTACCTGTTTTTTTCGGTACATTTAGAATTTTCACGGCGTTATAGTTAATTTCTTTGGTACGTTGGCGTAATCGTTTCATTATCGGCGGATCCACTTTCTCTTCGGTTTTGGGACTTTCGGTCACATTTGCTACTTGATCTTCATCTTCCTTAACGGGGGTGCTGCTAACATCTGAAGTATTTTCCTGGGTTGTCACTGGCGGAGATTCGGGAAGAGGAGTTGACACTGATGTACCTTCAGTTGAATCAATATGAGGGTCTGAGATTACCATCTCCTGTTTAATTTTTTCTTTATTTTTATGTTCTGCTTCTTTGGTGCTTGTGCCTTGTTTCTGAAGTAAACTTGCTACCAATTCTACAACACGAGTAGGTAGATAGGTCCCACCATCTGGGTTTTTATTCTGTTTAGCCTCACTGAGGATCTTAAGAAGCCCTTCTGTATTCAAATTATCAATATTTTCAAGAAGAGTTTTATTCTTGTTGTCAAATTCTTCTTGGGACAACTTTTCTTCAATTGGTTCCGTACGTTCGTCTTCAACCTCCTTCTTTGGGGTATCTGCTGTAGCAATGGTTATCACTTCCTGTTTATCCTGTTTTTCCGGATCATCTGCAGCAACAGTTTCCTTTATTTTCTTCGAAGTATCCTCCGATGGTACAACACCTTCCACCACAGGCTCCACATCTTTCTTTTCCTCCTTATTTCCCACATCTTTCTTTTCCTCCTTATTTTCCACATTTTTCTTTTCCTCCTTATTTCCCACATCTTTCTTCTCCTCCTTATTTTCCACATCCTTATTTACAACCTCGTCCTTGATCGATTCTTTGCTTACTTCCTTTCCTTTGTCCTCAACAACTTTATCCGCTTCTTTCTTGTTAGCATTTTTGAGCATCTCTTCCAACTCCGCCTTTTTAGCTTCAAGGGCAATTTGTTCCTCGTACGCTTTTATTTTCAACCGTCTTAGCTCCATCTGCTCATTCGCAACTAACATGCGCTTGCGTTCTTCGTCGCGTTGCTTCAACGCCCTCCACTGCTTGTAACTATTGGGCACGTTGGACGCAGACGCGGGAGCGTAGAAATCTTGCGGGGGCATTTTACTCAAATCATATTCGTTGGCCTCCGGGCTAATGGGATCGAATGGATGAAACGAAGGCTGGTGTTGCCGGTTCCATGACTGGCGTGGTGCTTGATGCTGTGGCATTTGCACGGGTGGCGGAATCCAACGATCATTGAAGCTATGATCTCTGGTATTGTGCTGAGGTGGGGCTGGCGGAAGCGGATGTCGCATGCGCGGAGGTTGTGGAGCAAACGGATCAACTTTTGGTCCCAAGGGATTACGAAAACTATGCTGTTTAGCACGATTCTCAGAACTAGACGATTCCATGTACGGATCGGAAAATGGATCCGGATTCATTTTATGCGGGTCAGCCTTTCTAAAACCAGGTGGTGACAACGCAAGGTGGTGGTGATCCATACGCAATCTTGGATCAACTCGTGCTGCCTTATCTTCATAACTGCTCTCGTTAAATGTTCGTTTAGGTTGGGGTGACTCAAAATTTATACTATTACGAGGTATGAACGTACTGAATGGATCAGCAGGTGTTCTTATTTCAAGAGTATCGTTATTATACGGATTTGGAGTTCCTAAATAACTCAAATTACAATCATTAGGTTTAGACATTTCCACTTGTGGAGGTGGGCTAAACCTATGACAATAAGAAGAATCTTTTAATTTCGGTTCAACACGTGCTTCAACCTTTTCTATTCGAATCGGGTTAGGAATGATATCACTCGAAATTGACTTAGGTTTTATCGTAGGTACCGAAGGCAAAGGAGGTAAGTCAACTTTTAAGCTTGCCGGTGGGTTAGGCTTACTTGGTGTTATGTTCAATTTCACCTCCTTGGTACTCTCATCATTCTGTTTCTGATCCGGAACACCTTTAGAGACGGGAGTGCTCACCTTCTCTTTACTCTTCGATTGGGTTGGTTCCGAGGAGCTCTTTGTCTCGTTGGTACTCTTAGGTTTCTCTTTGATTTTGAATTCCGTCGATTTCTTAAGCAATTCTTTCAATTTCGTGTAACGCCTTATCTTATCTTGATACTTATACTTAATCTCATCTATTTCCTCCTTCTTTAGACCTTCCTTCTTCAAGGCATTGTTCATATCTTTTTCCGCAGCCTTGATTTTGGACTGCAATTTTTGTATTTCCGCCCCATTCTTATCTGACTTATCTGATTCCTTCGCTTTACTTACTGAAGGCTTCCGTTTGCTGCTTTCACTTGCATTATCCTTATCCTTACTATCGCGACGATGCTTCTTTTTGTCACTGAATAATTTCTCGTCCAAGCTTGATAGCAGGTTTCCAAATATGGAGTCACCCTCGAATATTTTAACTGGCTCAATTTTGGTGGTATTGCTTCCGCTACTACCCGAAGGTTTCGAGCTAGGTTTCACAACCGGTTGTGATTTAGTTTCGCCCTTTGTATCTTTTTTGGTACGTTCGTTCTCTTTACGATTTTTATCAGAACTTGCTTTGCGCTTGTGAAATGGAGTTGGCACCAAACTCATCTTGGACCTATGGCTCACGATTGCACTGTCAGTTTTAGTTTCGGCACTTTCACTCGTTCCCTCTTTCTCCGCGTTCGTAGTTTCCGCTTGTAACAGTTCCAATTCTTCGGCGGAAATTAGTGGTTCAGATGTATCCACTTTCGGTACAATTTGATCGAGATCTAATGCTAGAGGTTTGGTGGGTTCCGGCAACGGTAAACTCGTGTGGATCGTTTCCGCGACTGCAGCATAAATACTCGGCCTATCTCGTAAATAGCGTTCGCTAGATTCTGCAATGGAGGAGCTACACGTCGATGTTGGCGAAGGCGATCGAATTTGTTCCGAGTCGGGTGATTGTAAGTCGTTTGAAAGGGGTGAGTTGTGCGAGGCGGAATCAGTCTTTTGAGGGTCACCGAACAAAGATCCATCTTTTTCTTCCTTCTGGGACGCACTAGTTCGTTTATACTGGGTTTGAACAACACGATTAATTACAAATTACTACATCTATACATATACCTGGACTTTTGGCTTATAACGTGTTACAGCAACAATAGATTTCGGGAAATAAGGGAAAATACAGAACGCCAGGGAATAATGAATCAGGCCTTCTAAGTTTCTCTTATTATTAAGTCCCAAAAAATTGCCTTTTCCCATATCCACCGAAATCTAGTAAACAAATTAAAGCAGCGTCCCAAAGAACTTAAAGAATGATATCCATTGCACGAAATTTCGTTTTATGAATGTAATCATTATCATAACAGGTTACAATGCCAAAAATCGATTAGAATAATGAATACTTGTACACATACCGTCTTGGATTGCAATAATAAGATGACTTTCTCGCATTTTTCCAACGTTGCATATTTTACCCTAATAAAGATCGAATATTAAAAACGTTATATATGAATACTAATTAAAAACGTACTTCTTGGATTTATCAATAATATCACAAAGAGCTTTGATTTTTTTATGCTGTGGGCAATCAGGATTTAAATTGCCCAACATTTGCCGCAGAAACGGTAAATGTTTCTGTAGACGGTCCTCAATTGCTTGGTTCGGGCTCTCCATTGTTATTAGCAATAATGTTAGGGGCTATTACTCTGAAAAATGAGGAAAAATAGCGATAAAATCGGAAACCAAGCGTTTATAGCTAATACCAAATATTTCAAGCCAATAGTATAATTATTTATTTAAATAATTGGAAGTGATTTCAGTACAGAGTTGATATAGGACATAAAACCATTCTATCTATACAATTTTGTACACTTGTTACAGATGTTAGAAATACAACTATGCACTGTCTCGATACGAATTTATATAATGATATTTGATGCCATCATTCTAAATTTATATTCGTTCATATCATTCACTGCAAAACGCAATTAAATATACGCTGAGAATAATTAATCTCCAGATTTGGTCAAAGACAAGGGAATCACGACATTGTGTAAAACATGGCCGTAACAAAAGAAGATATGCTCGATTTCCCCCCGAATCATATATTCATAATGAAAACGCACGAAAGATTCGAAAACTACATAAGACTATAGAAAATAATTTACCCCTAGGAACAAATTCCTGATGAAGATCCGTGGGCCACAACTCATGCATATCAATAAAGGTCATAACATATACCTTCCAGAAACGAAGAAGCGAATGAGTAAATGGGAAGCGTACATAGAGTCAAAAATCACTAGTAATGCACATAGTCTTGTGAACTGATTAATAATCGCAATTCACGCCGAAAACTGAACTGATGCACCAAAATGTAAACTGCTTTACTGAACATTAATGTCTGCAGGGTATGCTAAGAGGCAAACTGCCTCATCTTTCAGTCCTTTGGCCCTATCCACTATGGTAGTGATACGTATGCGGCACACGAACCGGAGTCGCACGCATACAACGCTGTAAAATAATGTCTACATAAGAAGAAGCATAGTAGCAGGAATAGCGGAATTTCAATAATGGGTACCCCTCTAGGTAGCAATTGCTTACGATTCAATACTAGCGCCAGAAAACGAAGCGTTGCCGGTTGTCAGATGTGCGCGCATCCCCACTATGCCCACAAAAACGAGGTTTGGCGGGAATTGCCGTTGTGAATCCCCACATCCGACACGTTTGAGCATTTTGTTCAAGACGCGCATGTGAGCAGTTGGCCATGTTAGAATTTGGTAGCACTCCGAGCAGACCCAAATCAAAAATGGCTGTCGGGCGTCTAGCGTTTCCAACCGTTGACTTGTTATAGAACTATGAAAGTTGGGGAGCATCCAGAAAACCGGTTAGGAGTGCAGCCTTGTATTTTTGGTGAATGTGGTGTAAGGTACATTTGGGAAGGGTAATGTAAAATCAATAATGGTGTTTTAATAAGTGTCAATGTGCTCGAGATAAGGTTCATCCAAACAGCATGGGTACCTACTATAAGTAGGTTCTAGATAACTTATCAAATAAAGTATTATATTTAACACTCACCGAAATCTTTAATAAAGCTTCTACCATAAGTCAATTACTTTACTTCGCTGCAGTACTTCATTGTTTCCCAGCTCATTATCCTGATTTTGGTAAATTACTTGTGTTATGTATAAAAATGAAAGTTAAAATCATGAAGTAGTGTATTTCCTCTTCCACATTATCCACTCAAGAAGGACCCACCATTTTTAATTAAGCTCACGTAAATTGAGTAATGTCCCCTTCAGAGGTTGCCTTTTCAATTTGCCTGAATGTCACGTTGTTTCCAGGTTACGTTAAATAAATTTTGTCTATCTAACATTCATTATCGTATATGGGATGGGTTCGATAACAGGAGTGTCTGTATTATGGCTTTGTACGACCAGCTTATTGCAAATAAATCAATGAGGAGTAAAGTATGAATCACCTTTTGCAATTCAGTCGTGGCAATGACCAAGTCACGTCTCATATGATGAGTCAAACTTTCCCTTTCCAGTGAGGACGTGATATTTGTGTAGATCGGGTCTAAGTACCCAGGGAATTTGGAATGTTTGCCCGTTTTGTACTTCGTCCTACGTGCACGTATGTGTCTGTCCCTCATTCAATACGTAGCCATTGCAGGTAGTTTTAGTCAATGCATTATTCACGATAACAATACACCTATTGAATGGTCAGATATGAGCAATACTTACGCATTTTCATTCGGCATCTCAGATCGATGAGTCCATGGCGGACTGCCTCTCTTCTGCTCACTACCGTTGGCGGAGCATCCAGGCGTAGACGTTGATTATCGTTTTCTCTCCTAGCCATTCTTCTTTGCTCTTCATTAAGTTGTTAGACCTGTTGCTTTGATCAGCTGCATTGCAGGTAAGCTACTCACTTCGTTCTCACGGCAGGACAAGCGGAGACAATAACATGAGTTAAATTAGTGTAAAACCAGCATTGGTGCGCCTAGTGATTTAATATTTGCACGGGTTCTAACAAAGCCACTAAAATGAGTGAGGATGTGATCGCGCCGCCGAACTGGTTGAAAGAGTTGGAGGAAAAACGAGAACTGAAGGTGAAGGCACGTCTGGGACATGAAGCTGGTGCCGGGTCCCCCTGTAACGAATGCAAAGAAAAATGTCCAGGTATGTTGGTAAATGCTACAGTAGATTTCGCTAGTTCCTCGAAAGAATGTAATATATAACATTTCCACGTTATTTAAGGCTTGGACCTTCACTTTTGGCGTAAAATTTGCAAAATCTGCAAATGTGGGAAGGAGAACCATGGAGTATTCGACGATGATGTCACTGGATGGATTCAGTTCCAACTTTTGGGCAGCAAACCAAAGAAAACACACAAAATACGTAATATTAACCGCCCACTTTGTTTTGTTGATTTTGATTAATCTTCATGTACCTACCTTCACGTTACAGGATTATCGGGACCAAACGAAATCGAACTTGATTGGACGCCCAAAGGATCGAAGGAAGTCGTGGAACGATACTTGAAGGATCTTCCTCCCGATCAGCTGCCCATTAAGGGATCTTCCGCTGCCCAGGAACGCAAACAACTACTCCAGAAACAAATTCCCATTCACGACGTGGATCCCAGTTTGTGCCATGCTCTTTCCGAGGAGGAAACGAAGCGTATGAACGACTACGTAAATCATCTGAAAGATGCCAGCGTCGGCGTGGGACAACTGCTCAATTTTCAATCGCCTGCCAATGCCAAGTTGATTACAAGCAAGGTGCCCCTTGTGAAACATGACTACGAAAATATCGACGCATTTGGGAATCATAAACTGGCAGCATCTTTGGAAGAAATCCAACGACAACAGCAACGGAAGGAGAATGGCGAGATACATTATGAATCCGGAAGTTTGGCCAGGGCTCAGTATGCAATGCTCTTGAACAAAAATGGATCTCCTCTAAAAGATCAATTCAATAAACCCATCAAAGCGACCTTGGATCTTTTCGGAAATCCCATTTTTGATACAGCTTTAGTGGAGAAAATCAATCCACTGGCTAAAGTTGAGTATGCACTGATGCTTGATAAAAATGGCGTCCCGATTTTGGGACCGGAACGGAATCCAATTATAAAGGCAGTTCCAGATATGTCAAAACAACGGATTCCTTGCACATTAAACAAATTCGGCAACGAATTGAAACCCCACATGGGTCTATTGTTAGATAAAAATTCTTTGCCAGTCAATGACGAATTCGGAAGTCCAATAAAGCTCAAAATGGACGTTTATGGACGACCGATTTTGAGCAAATCTTTGAGTGAGATCATTAATGGGCCTCAAGAACCAAAATACATAATGTGTTTGGATAAGAATGGGGCTCCTATTTTAGGAATGGATGGTTCACCAATCAAGAAACCTATTTTTGATACTGAGCTGATTCCTAAATACAGCGTGTTTTTGGATCACGAAAAGAAAGTCATGAAAAATAAATTCGGAGATCCCATTACGGTATTCTTGGACCAGTTTCATGCACCAGTCCTTAACGAATCGGTTGTCGAAGAATTGAATTCACAGATTCCATCTTTCTGTGTTCTTTTGGACAATAAGGGAGATATAATTGAAGCACAAATTTTCAACGCCTATCGTGATCCAGTGCTGGATAAATTTGATAATAATGTTAGGCCACAGTATGGTCTTCTACTAGATGAACATGAATGTCCCATGAAGGATACAACAGGCTCACCTATTAAAGTGCCTTTGGATAATTTCTTGCGTCCTCGATACGAACCAAGTGTTTTGGAGAAATTGCAGTCTCGTCATCCAGAATATGTTATGTTTTTGGACCGTAACGGTGCTCCCATTTTGGATAAATACGGTAGCCCCATTAAGAACATAACATATTCAAACAGAGAACCTTTACCTCCACAATATGCCTTATTACTCGATAAAAACGAAAAGACTATTAAGGATTCAAAAGGTGTACCAATTAGAGCTCTGGTTGATGTTCTTGGGCGTCCTCTGGATAAAAACCTTCAGAAAGAAGCAAAATATTCCATGGACGTTGACGCAAGCGGAATAATTCAGCCCATAATGTATCTAAGAGTTCCAGTTATAGCAACTTCTTCTAATTTGCCCAAGCCCCAATGGACATCTTCGCTATCAAGAGTCGATAAACTAGGAGAACTTAATGGCGCTAAACTTGTAAGTCCAACAGGTGCTCCAATTTTGGACTTATACGGAGATCCAATTGAAATAAAATTGGACTATGATGGGTACCCTGTGATAAGTGCAACCAACGCTGATATTCAAGGAGCACAATTGCTCGGAGAGCGTGGATTACTGGTAGATGACCAAAATCAGCCTTTAAGAATGAGAGTTGATCGTAATGGCGCTTCTATCAATGGTACACCAGTATACTTGCAAAAACCAATAGATTTCCCACCCGTGGTTGATAAACATGGTAATGTCATAGATCCTAGAACTGGAAGACCGCCAAATTGGGGCGGAGGTCTGGCCAGACCAATAGAATCACAACAAGAGCCAACATCGATTAATGTAGGAATCATAAAAGATATTAATATAGTACCGAAATACAATTATACAGAGAAATCACTTTGTGATAAGATGGAGAATTTGGACACGTCCTTGCAGGGCGAGAACTTTGATATACCCCAATGCCATAGGTGCAAACAGATAATTGAACATAACGGATTGGTCATTCAAATTGATAGATCGGATGCCCTATGGCATGTAGATTGTTTTAAATGCGCTGGTTGCAATCAGAGTCTTGCCGATCTCTTCTATTGTTATCATAAGGAGAGTGACGACATTTACTGTGGTCGAGACTATGCCAAAATTCGTGGCATTCCAAGATGTAATGCTTGCGATGAATTGATATTCGTTAAGGAATATTGTATGACTGAAGATATGACTTATCATATAAAACATTTCTGCTGCTTTGAGTGTGATACACCTCTGGCAGGCAAAGATTACCTCATTGAGCAGAATCAACCCGTTTGCATTTCTTGCTATGAACTTTTAAAAGCGGACAAGTGCCTTTCATGTGATAGTATTATTCGGCCACATGAACAGGGCGCGAATTTGAACGGGGACCACTTTCATGCCACCGATGAATGTTTTGCGTGCCGGACATGCAGCAAACCGCTGCTTGGTGCCAAATTTTTGTTCAGGGGCAAGAAACTGTTTTGCTCGGGTGCTTGTTTCAACACTAGCCAAATCCAGTAGTCTTAAATATAAATAGATTCGCGGTGCCATGATAAACATTATTTTTGTATGGCCCAAGTGCGCTTTATACAATGTTTTTATATGATGTACTATAGAAGAAAATAACGTATTTTTTAAATTTCATGTAATTTAAGCTGAATATATTTTAATAAAGTATTTGAGGCGTTTTTTTTTAAACAAACCTTACAGTTTGAAAGAACAGTTGAAAGACTTATCTCCAATAACTGATTTTTTTTTCAAATCAGTATTAAATAAAATCTGAAAATATCTACAAATAGAAAGTTTTACAGCCAGTATATTGGGTTTGTTATAATTAATGAACACTTTCATAGATTTATGAATAGATTATATTTATAAATTTCCGATAGTTGAACGTTTACACAACAATAACAATTTTACTGTTTAAATGAATAATACAACGAAAAAGAATACCATTGGTAGTAAATATATTTTGTTTATAATATAAAGTTATCTCAATAATTTCACACCGATATTTGACGGCGCATCCAGAAAAGAATATTCGACATCTTAACACTAGCTCGTAAAAAATCAGCTTATTCAGTACTTTCCATTTCAGTAATTGGACATTTGAAGACTTGCATAATACATCTTGTATAATTGTATTAGTTATTGACTTTTTGAACAGTATCAAATGTGCAAATCGTAGTATTGTGCCTAGACAAGTTTGATATTTATATTATACATCTATATTACAGTAATAAATCAAGATTATTCTGTATAAAAGTGCAAAATAATTATTAATCGCATTGTGCTCAAATGATTTCTTTTAACTGCATTTTATACTTAAGAATTTTCATAAATGTATAGCAATTCTATCATTTCACTATTGAACTCAATAGAAATAGGCGATACTTAACCAATTTTATCAATAAGCAAAATTCGAAAAATGCGGTGGTCATAAATTCTTTATATCTTATTAGATTCAAATGATTCTTATTATTTTTTTGTGATATCACGTTATTAGATTTTCTATTAAATGTCAGAATAATAAAGCTGCATCTCAATATGGTGTTGATAGTGAAAAAATAATTATGCTGCACATAGAAAGTAAAGAAAAACAATACAATCTGATTTAACAGTGTAAATTTCCCTTAATTCTCTTGCATAATATAGTAATACATTTATCTTCATTTAATCTCAATATTATATACTAATCAACAATTTATTTATTTGACTGATTTTGTTAGTGTTCAAATTACATTCTACTAGATCTAAATTATATTCAGATTCAAAGCAAATAATTTATATAAATATTTAATACAATAACAAATATTTATACCAGGAGTTTATTTTGAATTGCACAATTTTTGGCATGCACATTGTAATTTGAATTCTCACATTATATTAATGTAGATTTCCTTTAAATTTAAAATTTATTCTGAAAATGCTCATTCAATATGAAAATCAGTACGGATAAAACAGAATGTTTATCCTCAAAACTTGGCATAATCCTACACAACACAGCAGGATTCTATTAACTATAAATGCTTCATAAATGCAAACAGAAGAATCTTATCCTAAAGTGTATAACTGTTTCTACTATAAAAATCGTAACATCAGTAAACTTTCAGTGTACATACAACGGTGAAATATTTATTTATCCTTTCATGCAAGTCTAAAGGATATGGCATTATGCCTTCGATTGCACGTCATCAACTTGCGAATGTATAATTTTGTATTCAGATCTTAGTAAATACAAATACTGGAAAATAAAGCGCAAAAAAATTACTACCTGTCTTGACTCTTCGCATCAGTCTTATCTCTATCTTTTTCCATGCGCTCCTTTTCCTTTTTTAGCCGCCTACGTAACTTTACCTCTTCTTCAATGAAGTCCTCCTCGGTTAAATTGAGACGATTAACGTGTGTAATTAAATACTCTTCTTCGAGAATCTCATGAGGAGGACTGCGCAAAATGTTTAATGTCAAGCACAGATCGTTGCACTGTTTGCGATTTTTGGCTGGTCCTAGGCATCCGATAAGAATTACGAGCGACACTTTGAATAGGACTTTGATACCTTCGCAGAGGAAGACATCCCACACTCGGAGTAATGAGGACCATGGAAGCGTTCTCGTGAAGGCGCACAGAAACCACTCAGTACAATAAAACATTGGCTCAGCTCCTACCTTTTTTAAATGCTTGTAAGCTGGTTGGCAGAGGCGTTTCAGAAGTGCTTGCAGCATAAGTCCATCATGTTGAACAATCTCCATGGTTTGAGAGTAGTAATTCTGCAGATACTTATCACAAATGCTCACCAGGCACCAGAATGCCTGTTCTGCTGGCATGTGCATCAATAGGAAAGCAGCAACAGGACCCTGTGCCTGGCAATAGCCAACTTCAGGATTGTAAACCACATATGCATGTAGGACATTCTCCAGTTCTCTTTGACTAAAATAGAAAAATTATTAACTGCAATAAGATAACTCATGTATACCAACAAACCCAGGTTTGTCTTCTGAACAGAACATCTCATGAAATGGAAATTGTCTATGTAAATCTTTCTTGATATCATCCATTGCTCTCTGATCTGGTTCCTTAGCTAGGCATTTCTGATACTCCCCTTGAAACTTATTCCTTAACATTTCACCACCACATAAATGTGACCAAGCCTTGGCTCTTATGCTCATTGGGATTCCTATAATACATATTAGTATTAGCACATTGAAACATTAGCTGAAGTAGTTAGAACCTTTTCGACATCTCTCCCTTATTTTTTTGTAATTCTTTTCCATGTAAAAATCATACTTCTCAAGCATATTCAGCCATTTCCTCTCTCTGCGTAGAACAACTTCAGGAGGTGGGCCACCTCCTTTATCAGTACTGTATTGTGACCCCCCAATGAAGCCATACTTATCAGGCACTGTTGATATTACACTGCTCCCATCATAGTGCGTGCTTACATCAGACGTTACAGAAGCATCATCTTCGGCGGATATTGGAGTTGACGTTGCCATCATTTTTCCTGCAAAACGCAATAATGTTGTTTTCTTCCAAGTGAAACCACCCACAAAATCACCTACACTAATTGGCTTAATAAGTGCTATATAAACATTTCGGAACCTAGCAGGTTAGCTACATTAAAGCGATAACTATCACTGATGAGTAATTATCACCTCTTATCAGTTTGCAGATTTTACTGTTTCGTTTACGATAATTATGTGTGACTGTGAAAACATTACTTATGAGAAGCACGAACGACCGCAAACACGACAAACGTCAAACTCGAGTATATTGGGTTGCATAGGGTTTATACTGCCACAAACTTAAAAAAAATATTTGAAAACTATTTGTTTCAAAGTTTAAGTAATAAATAGATTTCAAATAGCAATATCAATAATATTTTATTTTTATTAAACGATTAGCAATGACATTTTTAAAATTTAAGGAAGGGGGATTAAAGTACAATTTAATAAATCACAGGAACCAAAGTTCATTTCAGTGACTTAAGTTCTTCCAGGCAGTTGTTTTTATAGCATTTTAAACCCATTATTTCAATTTTAGTGTCTGTATACCTGTAGGAATTTGTTATCATGGCCCTTTTGTGTCGTAATTTATTTAAACATGCAACTTCTAAAGGTAAATATGATAGTTACAGAGGTTCTCATAATTCTAAATTGGAATCTAATTACAAATAATGCTTTCAGCACAATGGACTCAAACTTCAAATATTGCTTCATTAGCTGCATTATCAGAGGAACATCGTATGCTGCAAAGTACTTGTAGGGCTTTTGCAGATGAAGAACTAAAACCAATTGCATCTAAAATTGATAAGGAACATCTCTATCCAGCTGCGCAAGTTGAAAAAATGGGTGAGCTTGGCTTAATGGGGATCACTGTACCAGAAAAATATGGTGGTGCTGGACTAGATAATCTTGCCTATGCAATTGCCATGGAAGAAATTAGTAGAGGGTGTGCATCTGCTGGAGTAATTATGTCTGCTCATAATAGTTTATACATATGGCCAATTATGCAGTTTGGTAATGAGGAGCAGAAAGTAAAATATGTTCAGCCATTTACAAATGGAAAGAAGGTAATGAATTATCAATGATTTAATAGATTTGATTTGATCTATCTAATCTAATTGTTTTAGATTGGAATGTTTGCATTGTCTGAACCTGGTAATGGCTCAGATGCAGGTGCTGCATCAACAACAGCAACTGAAGCTGATAAGAATTATATTATTAATGGAACCAAGTCATGGATTACAAATGCATTTGAAGCACAAGCAGGAGTACTGTTTGCTACAACAGATAAAAGTCTGAAACACAAGGGTATTTCTGCATTTATTGTGCCAAAACCTGTTGATGGATTGTCTCTGGGGAAAAAGGAAGATAAACTTGGTATCAGAGGTTCATCCACATGTATGCTAATGTTTGAAGATTGCAAAATACCAGCTGAAAATATATTGGGAAAACGTGGAGAAGGTTTCAAGGTAATTTACATTTTCTTCACTTTGTTGCAAATTTCTTAAAAGTTAGATTTTTAGATTGCTATGATGACCCTTGATGGAGGTCGAATCGGAATTGCATCCCAAGCTTTGGGTATTGCTCAAGCATCATTAGAGGTGGCTGCTGAATACGCCTCTAAACGTTTAGCGTTTGGAAAACCTCTAACGAAATTGCAAACGATTCAAAATAAGTTGGCTGATATGGCCCTGCAATTGGAAGCTGCACGCCTTCTTACATGGCGCGCTGCGTGGCTGAAAGATAACAAATATTCGTATGTAAAAGAAGCAGCAATGGCAAAATTGGCTGCAAGTGAAGCGGCGACATTCCTCAGTCATCAATGCATACAAATCTTGGGCGGCATGGGCTATGTTAGTGATATGCCAGCTGAAAGACATTATCGAGATGCGCGTATTACAGAAATTTACGAAGGAACCTCTGAAATTCAACGTTTGGTAATCGCAGGAAATCTCATCAAGGAAATGGGATTGTAAAATGACTGCTGCCATCGTATATCTATATTGTGATTATTTTGTATAATTTTCGAAAAATGTAATAATAATGTGAACTCTTAAAACATCACGCGGTTATAATTATCTACTTCTTCCTGCGGCGTCGTCCTTTGCTGGTTGTTGCAGGTGCATCACCAATTGTTATAGTGCCTTCAGCAATTTCCTCTTTGAGATCAGACTTTTCAATGGTCTGCATTGATAAATAAATTAGCAAAAACTATTACAATACTCAATTAAAACTTACGTTCTGTGCTTCCAGATAAAACATAACATCTCGCAATTGTTCCTCGAGGCTTTTAATCTCCGTTGTGCGAGTAACTTCCAAGTCTTCCAACTTCTTTTCTAGTTTAACCATGCGATCATGGTATTGTTCTTGATTGGCGCGTAATGCTTTTCCTAATTGGCGTTCAACGTTTAATTCTTTCAATGTCGAATTGAATCTGGAAAAAAACGTTTTTACGATAAGTTAGATTATTTCAAATGGAGTAGAAAAACCTTACTTATTAATTTGTTGCGATAAACGTTTCTCCACTGCTGCTTTTTCTTTTTGTAGAGTTTTTACTTCATCACGAAGGCTTTGGTTTTCATCCGTTAAGTTTCCAATTTTTAGTGTAAGTGCTTCAGTGTCGTCAGCATTTCGATATTCCAATCTAAACACCCACAAAATGTAGCAAATAATTGTATTTTGAATTTAAATTAATTTGGGCTGCAAGATATTGCAGAATGGAACTTACTGTGAGATTCGGTTTTCAAAATACATTCGTTGTTCTTCCAACTGCGAGGTCAAAAGATAAGTAAACTCAAGTTGTACCGAATCGACCTTCTCTTGAGCTTGTTCCAAATCGGGAGTTGGGCCTTCACTGGCGACCAGTTTGCCATCAGCTTTATTTTGCAGCAGGCGATGTACAAAATTATCACCTACAATAAATTCAGAAAAATGCTATTACATATTGCAAATAATATTGTTTTTATACATACCTTTATAATCCCATACGCGATGTGAACCAAGTTGTAAAGCATAGCAATGACCTGTCTCCCTATAATGTAAAGCAGCATGTCCTCCTTGATATCTACCACATCCCACATGGCCACATATTAAGCAAATCCATAAGGCATCTGCTGAAGGAGCGGATTTTCCACATCGCTCGCATTCACTACCTTCTGCCTGTTCGGGACTTTGAACGCATCGACATACTGGGCAGGTTGAATCTGACCACTGCTCCAAGCAATTTGAATGAAAGGTGTGATTACAAAGAATGGTGAGAACTCCATCAACTGATTCATCCATTCTTTCTGAAAAATAATCCTATAAAATAAGTTTACCTATCAATTCATATTATATTACCTAAGCAAACTGGGCAAATTGGCAATTCTGTATGTCCTTGGGGTGGAATTCCATCATGACCACATTCAACTCTGGACACCCAAACTGCCCTGCATAAGATTTCTGGTTCAAGGCTGTTAAATGGGGCTCCATTAAAAGTTTCATAGAACTCTCTTGCAGAAGGATGAGTTCTGAATGTTAGCAATGCCATATACTGATTTGGTAAGTTATCTCTTAAGACTCGGATATGTGAAATTTCAGAGTGACATGGTGCTGTGAATCCCAATAAATCATGGCAAGTCATGGAAGTTGGAACTCCAAGCAAGCACAAGGTTAATGCTTCATCCTTGCTACTTAAAACACTGAAATACAATTTGATTATGATTTGAATAGTAGGCTAATATTACATACTCTTCTTTGTAGAGATGTAAAATTCCTTTGGTTATTTCAACAAATGGATTGCCACTGAAGAATCCAATTTCACAACATTGCTCACCTCTGCCTTCTGTATCACTATTCATTGTCGACTTCCTACTGTGAGCTGGCACCAAACCCCAATCATCCTGAGGTGATTCCAAAGTGCTGGGAAACGTTTGGACACTGATATCTTGTGGTTTACGTTGGCCCCAAGTAGTACAATTAGTAGCTTCAGCACCTTTAAAATAAGTATTGTACTACAGCATTTATGTAATTAAAAGCATCTTACCACTTGGCTCAACTTCTAAGCGTAGAACACACTTAGAAACTAGATCAGACATTCTGTTGGCATCAGTGTTTATATTTTAAGAGATAGTAATGCTTCAAATTAGGAAATGGATACGACAGACACGATTACTTTTGTAATTTTAGAATTTGAGGAATTTGACATCTACATCATCTGTCCTTGGCTTGCAGGAAGGACGTGATTGGTGCTGTTGGTTCTGTCAACGTGTCGTCAACATTGATCTGTTTGTTAAAACTGAACTATATTACTACTTAAAAATGGACTTTATAAACTCAATTCCAACACATATGGTAAATTTCTAAACTTATATTAATTATAGCCAATATATTTGTGTAATTAATTATTCGTTTTTAGGACTTTGAAGGGCAGGCCAGAGCTGAAAAGATTTCACGAGTTATAATCACCTTGTTTGGGGTTGTAGGCTTGGTTTGGGGATACATTATTCAACAATTCTCCCAAACTGTTTATATATTAGGTGCTGGTTTCCTTTTAGCTTCTTTGGTAAGTAAACAATTTTGAAAATCAGAAATTATAATAATATTGTACAATTTCAGTTAACCATTCCACCATGGCCCATGTTCAGGCGTAAACCACTTCAATGGCAAAAAGTAAAGCATGCTGATCACTCTTCAAACCAGAGCAAAAAGAAAAAATAATTACATATTATAACATATTATAACTGAAAACCTGCTTCTGCATTTATACTTTTAATAATCTTAGATCAAGTATTCAATTTTGTTCTTCTGAAAATTCCAATAACAAAATAAAGTATAATTGACTATTAGCATACTCTTTGATTAGATAGGTAATTAATAGAAGAGAATCAATTTTGAAAAATGAATTCTCCTGCATTTAAGGTCATCTTTTTGCAAGTTGTGAAGATATGAGACTGATCATTACTTGTATTAATTGAAATGCAGTATGTTCTTTACTAAAAATATACATTAATTGCAATTGGTACATACAAATTTATTATTTGTACAAGGAAATTAAAATGAAAGATGTTTTACATTTTATTATCACTGATTTTCTTACAAAATTGAGCAAGTAATCATGTTTTTAATAATGCAATAAAAAAGTATCAACAAATGCATAATAATTGCTTAGAATATAATACAATTGTATGCAGTTTATCAATTCAATGGCTGAGCATTTAAATAAAAGCGAAATTAGTAATAATTTCATAAATAAATAAATTAAAATTATTTAAAATTTGAGAAGCGGTTAAAAATAAAGTGCGTTTAAAATGGACTCAAATGTCTGAAATTAATTACTTTCAGATGAAAATTTAGTTTGCTAATTGTACAATGTTTGCTTGTTAGTTAATGTTTGTTTTATATAACAACTAGAATGGAATGTCCAAGAATATATCGTTTGGAATACTGTCATTTCTACGACCGTTTAAACTGAATCCTGAGACGATTAAGTACACATTTTATACACACAATACGTTTAAATCTGATTACACTTAAAATGCTACGTACTAAAAAGTTTCTCGATATTTGGCAATAATTTTAACAAGTTGTCGTTGAATATACTCTACGAAGTAATTGCGACAATGTATAAATAACTTATAAAGTATTGCAATCAGTGGTCATTTTTTATGATATCACTAGCAAGGATCGCGCTTACAGAATATTTCCGTGTTTTTCCTTCAACACAAAAATATCACATTGTATTACATGAGTTATGACTTGGTAATAAGTAAAAAATCTCTATTAACTAGTAGGGCCCTTTTACCGTTTGGTTCACAATAAAGTCTAAATTTCCGTTATTGCGTAACGCTGCGTGTGGTTGGCAAAACTTGGCGCTGTTTAAAATAGAAATTATCTTAATTTGGCTACAAAGATAGATTGAACTTCTTGCGTCTTTATGAAGTGCACAAAATCTATTTGAGGCGGAATCCAATACTATTCAGTCGTTGATCACCCGTATCTAGCACTACAAAAGCGATGGTAACGATCACACAATCAATTCGTTAAATTCCAAATCCTGGTCCATTGGTGTGACTAAACTGTTATAGTATACTTCAAGTTCTTTTGTAGACATGCTGGATCTTTTTGTCGGCGTGTAAGCAGTGATTTTGTGTTCTAAACGCACTGCTTCAAATTCATCTTCTAGCCAATTGACTTGTTGCGGTCGTGCTCGATTGCAATATTTGACCATCCATACTGATAGCACTATAATTCCCACAAAGATGAATCCATAGGTAAGGCTGCTTACCAACACGGGAAGAATGTTTAAGTATGTAAAGAAACGCCAAACCAGAGGATCAGGCAAGTGGTACATACGCTGAAAGAAAAAAGTTTTTTCGGTGTTATAATGCGTTCCTAATGAAAACTTTAAGGCAACTTACAATTTCTGTCCACAGGAGTGGCAATACCATGTCTTCAAAACGATTCACATGTGCTATGGATCCTATTTTGCCCAAAGCCATGTTGATTTGGAAACGTACTGCTAAATCGAGTGGTAGTCCAGATTTCTATAACAAAGTAACATTGTTTAGGGGCCCCAATCAAAATTACCCAAGACGTACCGGTTGGACTACGATGTAGGTCTCGTGTGCTCGTCGATCAGGTGTGTAACCCTCGACTTCCTGTAGGATTGCATCGTCCGAGTCCAGAAAGTGCGGATAGCTGAGAGCAATCGGAAATCCATAGTAGCATTCGCGCACATCGAGCAAACCACGCTTAAGGCACTTCTTCGATTTGCAATAGCAACTATTCGCCTCATCGAATTCCCCGTTGTCCATTGCGTTCTCCGGAAATTTGTAAACAAATCCGTCAAGGCCTGATGTTCGCGTTTGATTCGTCATTATCTATACACACGAATGAATCCATCGTAATTATTATACCAGATCACGGGCGAAATTTGCAAAGGGGACTTACCAGAGTTTGCGGTCGGCACATACTTTTACGGAAGAATTTTTGCTTATCCGTTGCCAGAACATTGCTGCGAAATTTGGTGCCATCCGATGCATTTCGGATATCGCCGCAAACACCTTCCCATTGCGGCATTTGCGGACTGCCATTGTAGGTATCAAGCAGTCCGGCCGAGTTGATATCATTTTCGCCGGTAAATACCGTCTCATAGTCACCTTGAAAATTGTACATCTGCAAAACAATGCGATTTCGGTATGAGCGCACTGAGAATTAAGTTGGAAAGTTGAATTTGCTGACGCAATGTAACTCTATTAGCAAAGCGATGGCTTTTGATTAACTTTAATGATATTCTAAGGTGGTACTCACCCGATCAATAAGGCCTAACTTATCAAAGTTAATCCAATGTGGCAGAAACTTGTTCCCCAATGTCATCAGCGTGCTGGAGTAGCCGAACATAAACTCCTTCGGGCTCATCTCCACAAGCGGCTGCGTTTTTGTCTGACGAATGAGCAGATTTAGACCCAGCTTCGTAAAATAGGAACTATCCGATACCACGTCTGCAATGCTCTGCGAAAGAAGCAAATTGTTAAATGGTTGGAAAGTTTCCATTCCAGAATATGAGGCAACTAACATAGATTAGTGAGTTTTTAAGCCATCTTGGAGCTGTTTAAGGGAAAAAATTCAAAATTGCATCATGACACGGTCGATTATGAAAGTCGCGCGTATAATTTGAGCCTTTTTATGTAATGCCAATTTAAGAAAATGGAAACACGGCCTACTCTAATTTAAATACGGTGCTGACATCGCACAGAGAGAGTTTATGATTTCGTACAAAAAAAGCCAATTTCAAGCCAACAATCGATAGCCCGATGAGGCAATCTCTGCAGACAGCGCGCAACAAGACCAGAAGAGATAATTTCATTAATGACTGCTTGTTTCTTAATCTGCGCTTGCTTGTAAGTCATGCACTCAGTGAACTTTGTGTAATTTTCTCGAATATTTCAATCAGACAGCGTTTGCGGCCGGTGCACACGTCCGAACGACGGTGTTTGTTTGTTCAAAATGTGTACTATATGAATATGCATACTTTCTAATTGATAGGAAACACCAGCTGATTGCAGCCGTTTGTAACGCTCGCACGTTGAACAGTTGATAAAATTGAGAAAATGTCGAACGTGCAATCAAAATCATAATTAACTTGCGACATCCGAAATTAAGACACATACGTAATCGAAGAGTAGTTGTTCAAGTGGGATTACATGCTGTCTGTTGTATGCATCTTAATGATATGCTATTTCTATCTATAAACGCAGATTTAGATTACAGCAAACAGTGGTTTTTGTAATATTTTTCTCTTTAGAGTGACTTTATGGGCGAGTAATTTATGCCTTCTCGTTCATTATTTATTAATGCGTTGAGTTCAATCGTTCACATCTATTTGCGTCTGAAATGAACATTGAATTCATGTTGCTTTTAATGAGTTCAATACTATTCTAATATTTGAAAAAGATCAGTTCAATCAAGTATTAACGTCAATACTAGAATTGCTGTCATAATCACATTGGAAGCAAACGCATGCTTTGTCGTTGAAAAAGAATAATTGGATGAGTAAATATTCTAAAGCGTTTCTTTTTTTAATTATTGCTGAATTAGAGTTTCCTGATTTTTATGATCAACTGTGACCTTAAAATTCATCCTCGTGGATAAAATGAACGTGTGTAAACTTGAGCATGGATTACATAATTCTTGGCAGATTATTCGCAACTTTTGCCCTTATCTTGTAAACTCATACTAAACTAACTAGGCTAATATATAAATAAAAGTTAAGCAGATTACTATTCGGAAAATCCGTTTTTTTTTCGTTTGAATACGAATTCTTTTTATTTATTTTTTGCTCTGGTCTTGATTATTACTTATGATTGCTATAAATGTATGTTCAGTCGTGTGAATGCTCTCTCAGTTCTTTAGATGAGGTCACCAGTCGAAACCTGGTTTATGAAATTACCGTAAGATTTTTTGCAAATAAAGAAGAAATTTCCTTAAAATTTCGTACAAAGTGATAAATAGAGAGTAATTACATATTCTGGGTGTTCTGATTAAAGTTAAAAACGGCAGAACTAAATGTTATCACAGAGATTTTTGTTAGTTTACTCTGAAAAATTTGTAATGGAAAGAATTGCAGAAAGTTTTGCGTCATTTTCGGAAATAAGAATAATAAGTCCAGGAAGGCGGTAGCAATAAACAAATAAATAGTATTCCAATGTGCAAAGTTCATATACGAATTACACACCAAATTGAGATCCACAAATGCATCCCAAAAGTTGATCACATGTTATAGAGACACATTTGGAAGCCATAGCAAAAATATATGCACAAAAAGTTTATCAATGACTTCTTGACATTTCGTGGAATATAAATCACAACGTCTGATGCTAAATTATTACTTGATACAATTAATTTAATACCAATAATATGGATTTAATTTGGCAACGTAAAATCTAATTGCTATTCAATAGAATTCAAGTGTCTATTTAATTAAAGGCAGTGATTGTTTTAGGAATATGAATACTTGTGCCAACGATCCTAATTCACGCACGAAGAAACTATTTGATCACGTTCAGCCTTGACATTGAATTTACGCAAGCTTAGGTAATAATGTCTTTCCGTTTCACTTTCTTTTGCAACTATACAGTTGCGATTCGAGCAGTAGCTATATACATTGATTGATATTGCATTGATAAAACTTACCAGCAAAGCTATATTTGGTAATATCACACGATCAGTTTCGTCGTCTCCGATTGATTGTTCTCGAACGAACTTAAGAACATGTTTTGGCACAGCTGAGACGGTTCCATTATCGTTGAAAGTTACGTTTTCGTGACTCATATATTCTCTGCCAAAGAAACAAGGAATCATAATCACAATCATTAGAGTATATTGATGCGAATGCGTAGTTGATTAGTTCGTGAGCACAATAAAAAGCATAAATTGGCGAATCATCCTACCTGTACACATACGGTCCGACCTCGACTACTTTCAGCTTTTCGTTGCCCGCCAAAAACGCCTCATGATTCGTGACGTTGAAGACCCAAACGCGCAAATAGAGATCCACGGGCGGTTTGCGCCACAGTTCGAAGACCTCTCCTTCGTCCACGAACAAAATTTTCTGGAATGATTAAAGTAGGAATTCCAAGTTAATGACTTTCTGGTATTGCGGTGTTGGTATTGTTTCCAAAGCCAAAAATGACTTTTTATGGGACCAAAGTCCATTAATCAAATTTGCAAGTATGCGTTCGTGGAATGACTTACCAGATTGAAGAAGAAGTTGTATGGATCGGTGGTCAGCATGAAGATGCCACTAGAAAGCAGTATCATTCCAACGAACGCGAGGATCGAGTAACCTGGAAGCAGAATGGCCAAAAAACGAGTTTAACTAACGAGCGGACATACACGATTAGCGATTATGATAAAATTGCATTCTGCTGGGATCATCGATTGTATACATTGCATTGCATCGAGGATAAAAAGCGGGATTCGACCAAGAAATGAATCGAAACGAGTGAACCGGTGAAAGTCAGTTACATAATTGCGTTCAATGCAATTCTACATCTTTCTCGCTCCTTCTACGGTTGCCGACCAAGTACGGCACTAAAGAGTTTAAAGCCGTACTTCAATTGACTATTCGTAGAACAATTCGGAGATTTGCAGCAATGTCCAATAAGTCATTGGGCATGCGCATCTCGATGACTTATTTATTTGGTTTAGTCGCACTTTTAGTCAAAGCAAATGATTGCAAATTTCTGCAAGTGCATTAAAAGGCCGCCAAATTGTGTATTATTAGCCGAATTGTCGAAATATCACGGCATACTTGTTCAGGTTCTTGTTGGCTGCACCAAATGGCACGAATCTCATAAGTGGTGATTAAGCTTAATTAAATTTGTTGCATTTTTTGTTTCGACATCGTTTACCTGTTCATTCTTTGGTGCAATTGCACATCCAGCTTGTAATGAATAATGCATTCATTGCGTGATGATAGAGTCATGTTCGTTGTTATTGGACAACTTCATCTGTTGTCCAGTTCAAATTGCACTTTAAGTTTCATTGCAAAAAAAAGAAAAATATTGGCAAGGTTTTTGTCGGATGGTAATTTGTACCAAATACATTGTATGCAATTTGGAAGTAAGATAGTTTGAGGAACAATACAATCAGAAACCAAAAAGTGCATCATCAAATTGTCTATTACTTATTAAATTGCAATTGATTTCATTCTTCTTGTTTTGCCATAATAAACGATGGTATAAAATAGTAATAATTTGATTGCATGTTGCACATTCGTGACTGTCGCTCGTGAAGAAAGAGACGAAGAAAGCACATGCCAAAGAAAGTACAAGATAATCAAGAGGCTCGGAGGCTCGGAAAGAAAAGCAAAAGTAAGTTGATCGTGTGATTGCCGCATATAAATTCCGCGATGCGATGCGTATAATAAAGTTACGTCAACGAAAATGTCGTGCGTGTGAGTTTGTTTGCACTTCTTGTCTGGCTGGTCGTTTGTTGGTTGTCCATTCGCATTAGAAGTGTGCCTCAACGATCACTAATCATGTTCCTCCTACCGTTCGAATGCGCGGATTGAATGAACGTTGACCAACTGACATAGATTTAATTGTCTCCGTATTCTTATCCAATTCGAAGAGGAAATGCACAATAAGAGAGTGCATACAATCGTCCAATCGTACGAGCATTTGCATGGGACATCTCACGTTTGTTTAATTTAATGGATTGTGCAATGCTGTGCTGTGGATTTTTAGGCAAAGTTCAATGAATGCGCATCTTCGCCGAAAACACTATTTGCTGTTATGTCGAAGGTAACGTGTTCGAGTGTCATCTAATCTAAACAAATATTAGCGCATTTAATTACGAGACGATTCATGTATTCGACTGAAAAGTACTTTTGAATGACGTCAAGTGACTGTATATAATGAATGATCTAATAGATAAATTTCCCCCGAAATTCACTCGAAGATTTGATCTATTGATGCATGGAATAACCAAACAGGTGTATGTTTTTGAAGAGGCCCATAAAAGTCAATCAAATTGAGGAAATATCTTGTTCGATACTTCTCGAAATGTAAACATTTGCCCGTTAAGGTTACACGTTTAATAAACATTATAAAACCGCAAATTCCGTTCCGTTTTCACATGCATAAGATAGCATTTAATTATTTTCCGTGTAAATTAAATAAAGCTATCTTGAATTGAAAGACCTGTTTTAAGGTTTCCTATTTGATTTTGATACGTGTCCAGTTCTACAGGTTGTTACAACTAGCTATCAAGAATATTTTCTTAAAGTTGGGTTCTTTGGCAAAGGATTGTTGCTGCATTCTGTATAATTCAATCACAGAAACTTATTTTGGTGCAAAAACAAAATATGTCTACCAAGTTGTGAAAAATGCATCTCGTTACACGCTCGTTAATTGGCAACGAAGATAATGTCAACTCGTTACAATTGCACCAAATTGCAGGTAGACGCATAATTATTACCTTGTTCTTTTTGGTTACTTTGAAGCAGAGAATAAACAAGACACTCGTTGCGCATCTGTTGTGTGAAATGCTACATTTTTGCAAGGTCGCCTCCTTGTTGAAAATGTTATGGGCATTGGATCAGGATGCATTCGAAATGCCAATAAGATTAAAATGGATACCACGCATTAAGGTCTTTAATTACCTCTTGGTTAAAATGTGTTATGAATCTATAGATATGCGGGTATAAAATCAGCCGAAATTTTGCATGGTAAAAATTCCGGCATTCAAGGTACTCCAAGGCCGAGAAGGTCTGGGTGAAGATATCGTACCAACTTTTATCAGGTTTCGGTCGCGGAATCTTTTGGCTGTATTTTATGTGTAGGCTTTCAACTAATGACCAACATAAAACAATCAACATGCAAGGGTTCCACGTTGATGCTCTCAGCACGAATTCATCGAAAATCCCCAAAAAAACTCCTTGCATAATGGAATCTTTCAGCAATTCTTCGGCACGAATCTTTTTTGCAAGCAATTTTTTGAGAAACGAAACTAATTAGATATGCATCGAGTATTGCAATTAACACTCACCCATTAGATACATATTTTTGCATAATTGTATATTCCAATTCATGTACAGTTCACAGAGCCGCCGAATCGTTTTTACCACAAACATTTCACTTATTGCACTTTTTCAACAAAAAATGCGTAATAACTTGGCGGTTCAAAATCTGATGCACCGACACTTGCATTACCTACAGATGCATATAATTAACTTTGTTGATACAGATTTCATGCGTCATGATTTGCGATTTTTTATTGGGTTCAAATTAGAATTAATTGCAGATCGATAATTAGACTTCAGTAATAATTGTTTTTATGCCGGCTGTTTTTTCTGATATTATGAATATGAATATTTTTTTCGGTCCCAACGTCAGGAAACAACTAATGGTAACAATTATTGAAGTGCTGTTGTATAATTGGAACAATAATTATAAATACACATCGTTTTTGGTGGGGGGTGCTGTAATCAAATTAAGCTACGTGACTTTTAACTATCAAAATTCTTCAAGGCGGTCTCTATCATGGAAATGTTTGGTTATTGATATCTTGGCTTCATTTAGATTACTGTGCTCATTTAGGTGTTCAATATTCAAATAGGTATTGTTATTCCAAAAATTGATAACAAATTAATTAATATAATTTCTCCAATGAAATCATCTACACGACATATATAAAAAAATCTTTTAATGGATCAATAGTTTTGTTTTTATGGTATCTGAGAAGGATCTTCATTCATAATTCATGCCATTAAGTATGAAATTTATGAAAATCTTATCGAAAACATTCGCATATTTAATGATAATGACCAGCTAAGCTGTTATTAAAATTAGTTTTTTATTCAAAACAACTTTTCAAAAATTTCAAATTAACTGAATTAAACAGCGTTTTTCAAGATGTTATGTCATTTGGACTTGAAATATTTGCAAAGGTGGTCATCAAATTGAAATTTGACTGATTAACAATTAATAAATAAATATGCAAATATTAAATCGTAATACCATAAATGGGTATTGAATTGATCTCACTAATTTGTATTCGATCAACAAATAAATTATGGAAAATACGTGCAAAGCACATACAAATGCGTAATTATTTAATCATCTGTGGTTTATTAAGGTATTTATTCTTACGATCGCAGGTGAATGCGACAAACAAAACAATACCAACCATGAACGAACAATTAACTTGTTCCCAGAATATGATACTGGTTGGTAAATTGTTGGTGCAGATTGAATGAATCTGTTTTTTTTTCGATCTAAATATAGTTTACGCATGTAATGTGATACATCAGAAATTACTCGATATTTTCCAAGACATTTATTGCCATCAGAAAGGGGGAAATTTATCGACTGTCAATGAAAGTGTGTGCAATGTGTAATATTTAAATGATGCACATCAATTAAATGCATGGTCAGCAGCACGTGGAATAAATTTTCGTCTAAAATGAGATGCGCCTCGAAACGAATTCAATCAATTTCCCATCTAAATGCTTCCATCATTACGAGCACTAATATTCTTGATAATGACACCAAAACGCAAAACTACAATGCCGATGATATTTTTCGAACCTACATGGAATTTTTCGGCTGCGTTGTGCGTCATTAGAACTTACTTTGTGTGCAATCACGAATGCGTCGCCAATTTCGCTCGTGAAGTTCTTGGACGCGATCTCGCGTCTGCTGCTTCTGCGCCTGCTGTTCAGCAGCATTGTTGTTGGTGTTGACGACTGAGTAAGTGCGTCTCAGGAATCGATTCCATTCGGGAAGCAATCGCATGATGGACGAGTGTAATGCAACTCAACGATAATGAGCTGAGACAAAGCAGCCGGGATGCTTTCACTATCGACTGCTGAGAACAGTTCCTGGCCGCTTTCCTTATCGTCCCAGTGATAGCGGACAATTAACGAATGATGATTAACACATACGCCGCGAGTGGCGGTTCACACTTGCACCAGAACGATACGCGCGTGCGACACGCACCTTCGGAAACTTCTCGAAGTGTCTGTCGATTGATTCAAGTCGAATTTCGAATTTCGTGCGTAGACCTGTCCGCGAACGCGAACGTTTAGAAGCGATTAGCGCAGACTTTTACGGCGATTAAAAGTTAATTAGGCGCACGAGATTTGAACCCGAATTGTTTGTCGAAATTGTGTGTGTGTGCGCGCGCGCGATGTGTTGAGCACTCGGAGCGTGCGCGAGGAGCGCGCTGTTTTGTCTTCGGGAGACGGTTGCGTTTGAATGTTGAGTTAAGCTGACTTAGAAGGAGCGGGTCGCGCGCTTGCTTTTGCCGACTTGCGTTTGCGAATACCCGATTCGAACTGAATCGAATTCACGCGTTTCCAATGCTATATTACGTGACCGCCACTTGCAGACTGTAACGTGCTCCTTATGCATATCATCTCGTTGCACGCATGTCATGTTTTGCTAGGTACTACCTCGATCTTAGGTGTTGAGGTGCATCTCAGCGATTAGTGGTCTCAGATTTTTGGGGGGAATACCTCCAAGGATGTATTCGACTGTCCAAATTGTTGGTCAATTGTTGGTAACCTGGTTATAGTGATTATGAAGTGCCTACGTGCTGCTTGATGCGTACTTAAGACCATTATTTGAGTTGATAAGATACAGGAGCTAAAATTAATTTTAATTACTTTATGATTTTAGTACTATTTTTAAGAATGGATATCAACACGTTTTAATTTCAAAGGTTCACATGATATTTACTTTTGATGGTATACCAAATTAAATTTCTTATTTCTTTAATTCATCATCATCATTGGCCATCATCTACATGACCGAAAATGTCACAGGAAACAGTTTAAACGAGGGGTTTTCCCAGACCAGTTAATTTTAACCTTAAAGTAGGATAATAAATGTCACATACATTTTCGGTTTTTTTTTCAGACCAGTGAATGAATTTATATTTTGGTTCGTTTACATAAAAATGTAAAGGAAAACAAATTAAAATTTTTTTTGTAGGACTCTATAAGAAATTCATTTATATAGAAAGCTAAAAATCAGCCTAACAACCAACTAGTTTCAAAGGAAATTTGAATTAATTAAAAACATAAAGTTCAATGGTATTTAACAACGGACTCATCAATAATTTATTTCATAATAAATACAAGAATATTTAATAGAAACATTACTTGGTGAAAAAGTATGATAAAGTCCAAACTTGTCAAGAAAAGCGCGAAATTTAATACGTTTATGAAAATGATACTAGTTGATAACAGGTAAATGAACTAAATGAAGGATACATTTTTTACCATACAAAAAGTTTCTAATAAAAGAAGCAAACAATTTTCTGGTTTCAATTTGTTCGAAAATGTGTGAATCATATACGGTAACATCAAAGTAAAAAAAACCTGTAATTCGAGTAAGTTTAAAAATGTTGCAGTCTAAAAACCTATTGTTTACTACCACTCCTTTCTCCTAGATAATCCTAATAGTTATTAATCAATTACACATTCAATTGCACATCCATGATTCGAACTTTGGCAAATAATAATACATCTCGGCAAATTCTCCAACAATAAATACGTTTTACTATGATTTATAATTTTCCTAAATAATTGCGTGTTTATCAGTCCGACGTAGACTCGATGTGTATGTCCGTTGACGTAATTCGAAGGCTCTTTGCCACACAAACCAAAGCTGACATTCCAGGTATGTGTCGACTTATGATGACAATTTCATTTCCCTAGATCGCAAATAAAAATAATTTAGTAAAAACGCCTTTATGATGTTGCTCAATAGGAAGTCTGCATTTTAGCTCACATATACCTTTACAGCATAGTTTGATTATATTGATTAGATGATGTGCATATTAATGGAAAAATTTCTGGAAAAAATTTTGAATATTTGGTGTATACACCTGATGAAATATCATGATGGTCAAAAATTTTAATTTGCTTGTTAAAACGATTTCCTTGTTTCTTTATGATAGGGTTTGACAAATTAAGTATTAGAAATATGTAGATCTATATGTCTACTGTGAAAAACGCCTTTTATTGCGAGTTTTTTCAGGGTATCTATCAATGCAAATGTCAGTAAATGCCAAATTCTTCAACACCTGAAGGACATCTCGCTGTTTCTTTGTATTCATAGTGTATGTGAAAATTTATATGCGTAATAAAAAGTGGTCGTTGAATGACATGTTTTCTGCGACAAGCAAATCAATATAAAATTACAAAGGACTCTAGACCATTGAAGGCATAGAATAATTAATAAAACTACAAATTAATTAATCAACTCCTTTCGTTCGAGATGATATATCATTATTAGTGAATACGTAAACAGCTTTAATTACAAATCTTAGGGTGCCTTTATCTAATTATTATTTTTCTATGAATTCAACCATATCAATTATTCGGTTATGAATTTTTCCACAGAATGGGAAATTATAACGTATCTACTCGTAGGTTTTACTGGAAAACGCAACATTTAATTTATTATTTAGTCGATGATACTAAAAATACAAACTGAATTTAAATAATAACTATTCATAATGACTAGCTGGATTGAAGTTGTCATCTTGTGGTAAAATTATGCTCCTAGTAAACTCACCAAGAAAATTTTCGCCTTATATTAAAATACAAGAGAGAAAACTAGTAAAATCGTAAACAAACATAAAACAAGTTGTACGCATCATAAAATATGTCTTCATTATATTGCAACGCAATGAAATACCCATAATGATGGATAATTGTTCGTTAATCGATTTAGTCTACTATTAGTCACTTATACTATGCATTAAATGAAACTAGAATAGAATTTAAACTTCTGAAATGTTATTTGAATATAAAATTTTGACTTTTGCGTATAAATCATAAATTTAAAATCGATTCATTTATTAGCATCTTTACTGTTTACAAAACAAACTTCATAGCTAATATGTGAACATTCTAGAAATTCAATAAATTTGGTAAAACAACAACCAGTATTCTTGTTGTTATTAGCATAAGTACGATTGCAGATAATTATTCGATCATCAATTAGGGAATTCTAAGAATACATTGTTCTATACCAAAATATGTCCGAATATAAATGGAAGAAATCCAAACTTAATGAATGTCAATAATATTGTTTATAGACAACTTTTTGCGCACATGGTTTTACCTTCAGCTATCTTATTTTGCACTACTAAAATGAGCACCTGACACCAATACGTTAATATGATAAAATGAGATGAATTGCTAATTAGCATGCGGAAAAGATTCCACCGGAACTTTAAAACACGAACGTAATGGGAAAATATTATATGCCAAATTTTAATATTAGGTTACCTGTAAAAGTTGGTGTTTACCAGAAGAAAATGATTTTTTGATTGCTTTTTTGCATGATTTAGTATCAAAGAACCGGTTTATATTTTGGTGCATATTTTAGGTTTTTTATCAATCTGAATGTCAATAATCAATAGTCTATTTAGTTTAGATCTAAAACGAAAATGGATTAGACATTTTAGTTCCTGGTGTTATTACGTCATGTCTGATTTTCAACTTGATTAATGCGCAATTTTTGTGTCTAGATCTCGAAGCAATATAAAATTTTAAAGTCGTAATTAACACCCAACCCGTCAAAATAAATTCATAGTTGTAGTTCATTATTCAAAGTAGCGTAATTTGAAACATAAAAATTTGTCGTGGCACATAACTAATTAAGATTTATTCGTGATGTATATAATTTTAGCTAGACAGCATAATATTTCAAATATTTTGCTTAAAATTAATGATTATTAACATTTTGTTGATGAATTTAAAAGCTTGATGAAAATGTCTGATTATAATAAAAATATTTTATCGTTTTTTTACAATTTGTCTGATAACTGTAATAAATTTATGATTTATTGCTTTATACATGAAAGAATATATTTCTTGAATGAATAATCCTTAAACTAAGAAAACATTTTAAATATCTCACCTCGCAAAAATTAAATTTTGCATTGAATAATTCGAAAGATAATAATTACTAGTTCCTGCACAACTTCCTCTTTACTTCCTCTTCCTAACTCCCAAAATCATTTCCTAATGATTCCACATGTTAGAAAAAAAAAAAAACAGAAATTGCCCGAGGTTCCAGATGTCGACACGTTCAAATTCCCCATGATCGAAGTTCAATATCTTGAATATCAAGATCACGCAACCAAACAAGTAAGCAATATGCGTGGTATTGAACCTCAACGAAATCCTCAAATCGTAAAAGTTTAACAACTTAATTGGCACTTTATGCAAATATCCTCCAATGACCGGATCTAAGGAAGTACGACCTGCACGGATATTGCACCCAAATTGAATCCTTTCTCTCCTAACATGCATAAGTTGTAAAACCATAATAATTTCCCATCAATCATGGCATTGAATCGGTAATGAGACTTGATGAAAAATGATCGATTCGACCAAATAACGAATGGCATTGAAATAATAAAAAGAGAATTCTTGCTTGGCTTGCTTATACTGAAGTATGTAGTACACATATTTAGTACAAACTCATATGAATACGTGAAGTATAATCGAGAGCATGATTTCCAGTTTCTTAAATTGCCCAGTGGAAAATTTTTGGCCATCGCTTATTGGAAACTCGATTCGTTTATCAAGAGAGGTGGACATTCTAAACTGGAATTAATTGCCAAGTCGAAACTAAAGGTTGATTCGAAAGAGATTCATGATGTTCCCAATTTTTTTCGGAGAGTACGGTATCTTTTATGTGCACTGTGCAAAAAAATCTAGTTTTAATTTGTTATAAGCTGTTTGGGTAGTTTCAAATCAATAAAAATGGTGTTGATGGCATTGGAAAATTTTCAAATTGATCCATGCAAAATCCTAATCGAAAAAATTGTTTTTATTCCTTGTTTTCGATTCTTTTCGAAATGATGTTTGTCTAATGGCATTCATTCATTTCGTTCTAATATAAATTTAAGCACGTGGAATAAATTAATACGATGCTGTTTGTCTGATCCGTTAGAACGTTCGTCTAAGAGTGCGAAGAACAACAATTTTTTTGGGAACAACAAATTACAATATGGTAAGCTATAATCACTATTGTGGCTTGTATTTTATGTATCATGTTCAATACAAGAACTTAAAATCAAAGAAATCAAATTACATCAAAGAATATTATAAGTTATGTTAAAATTTGGAGGGAAGAAAAAACTACTGATAAATTTCTGATGATATTTGTAAGGAAGTCCTAATTATGTTTTTTTGACCAATCAATTACAACGTTGATATCACAGATGTTTAATATGCAAATTAATGTAAATTATTAAACTACAAAAATCAACGAATAATTTTATTTCATGCAAATATCTTTTATGATACATTATTTCATTATTGATGTTTTAAAAACATCCAAGGTTATTTTTAGTAGTGGAATACTTTCTCCAACTGATCAATTATAAATTTTTGTATCTCTTTTCATATGCACTCAAAGTGAACTTGAACTTGAAGATTGGTATCCATTCGAAATCTGAGCATCCACCCACTTTATTCTGATCCGAAAATTCCAAACGTATCGCAAATTAACACAGGTCACATTAAGACATTTATTATGCTTCAGGTATGCGTAAAAGTTCAGTTTTTTTGGAATCTCTGACATCACCAATGCATCGAATCTGCTGGGTCATTATGCGTTTTTATAGCAATTCTGAATGATCAACCGAAAATCTTAAATTGCCCAAGGAGGTAATTAAAAGTATCCTTGCGAATTCCATGCATTTATATTCTTGAGATATGTAAAGTTTGACCATAATTATATGAACTGAATTAAGGTCATTCGTGTATCGCCTATAATATAATGATTTGTCTCCTTTGTTATCGTTTTTCTGGCCGAACTTTCGATTGAACTTGATTTTTTTAGTCGAGAGAAACAGGCAATAAATATAATTGGCAGATAGTAATTTGTATTTATTTTTCGCAATTGCAACTACCTACTCCAATTACGGAAATAAGAGTATAGTATGTCTGAATTTGACGGTATGATAATAGGGCTGCAATGTAATGTAGCAATTATGTATATTATGTAACAATCGATGTTATCATTTTGTACTAATAGGGCTTGAGAAACGTTATTGGTTAACACATTTTGACAGATTCGTTCATATTGTTAATTATATATTTGGAACGCTGCGCGTGTCGGGTGAAGGATATTTGGTAACCAAATAAACAATTCGGTTTAAACATGATCTGCAAATATCTCACAGGTGAATATGATTTGCTGCCAGAAAGTACAGACACGTGGAATGAATAATTACATTGAAAATTAATGATTACAATATAATTTATCAAAGAGTTCCAACATCGGAAATATTAATTTATTGTTATAATGAGTTTATTTATAAAAATTGCCAGCAACAAGAATATGCCAATAGCTAATGATAAAATATTTTCCATAAAATATTAGAAAAGTATTGCAAAAAGTTCGATTTTCATTAGAAATTGGTTGATAAATTATTTACTTCTGATGTCACAAATCAAACTCTAAATAAACATTTGTAATTAGAATCACATGTATGTCTGCACGTTTACCACATCTTATCAAATTCACGTCCAATTAATCAATTACATAACAGGATAATGTTGATAACATTTTAGAACGTCGTAATATGATTATTTCTTATTTATAAAGTGTAAGATGTTCTTTCTCAACAATTCCTTATTGTAATTGGCACATGAGTAAAAATGAGCAACCAATTATTGTATTTTGATGGATTTTCATTCAACATTTAAGTTTGGTGCGTTAACAAATGTTTAATAATGCCTGATAACAAGAATTGTTTGTTGTTGCTTGTTGACCCAGAGACCTTTAATCTAGTTAGATATCTTTGAAGATCTTTCTTCTAATGTAAGATATTAGAAAGACCTTAAAAACGTTTGAGTAAGGTTAGTATGTCACATCATGTGAAATGAAAAAATATGTTTAACTTTCAGCAAATTGCTTGGAATTTGTTATTGTTTTGAGTTATTTTATTGATGGTTTGTTTACAATGTTGTTTGTAATCTTAGTGCTTCAGGATTTTACTTGAATGTTAATATACACAATAAACATAATAATAATATATACAACAACAAAGCCATGGATTGATAGCAAAAAGTTTCAAGAAGTTAATTACTTTTAATTACTAGATTAATTACATTTACTTTCATTTTGTTAATACTTCACTTTTGTAATGCAAAATTATAGGTTTGTTTGGAGTTGGAATTACTGATGATAACTGATTTTTTTGGTACGCAAAAAATTGCGTAATATTGTTCCTCATTTAAATTTGTCAAATTGTTTTGTGGAGATAAGAAAGATCTTTAACGTATAAAAAATGTGAAAGGTCACTTACAAGGTTCATTTTTGGCCATATGTTTTGTTTGTATCCACTGTAATAAGATTATTTTGACGAGCAACATTACGACTGTTTAGAAATACTGATCGGTTTAACACTGTTTTAATTGGCCGTTCATTAGGCGATTTTATAACGAAGTTGTTAACATGAAAACTGTTCCACCAACAGTGAGCTTTTCGAGATGAAATGTGATGAGAAAACTAGTGAGGTGGCCATAATGGATGAAATTTGCCCCAATAAAAATGATCAATCATCGATGAGTAGACCAATAGGCGACAAAAGCAGGAGACACTATTTTGCAACTCTACCAATATTGTTAACAACCATCGCTTTTAATTGCATGCAAATCTAATCAAACTTTTTCAAATGTAGTCCGTTTCCACTAACTGCTCGCATTTAATAAGGGAAATTAGAACAAGTTTTTCACAATTAGCAACAGCACGATGCTATCATCATCATCAGCATCATCAAGTCTGATTTCCTTAGGGTCAATCGATCGGTTCTGTTTTTTTTTCTGAGATTTAATAACTGCTCAATTCTCATTAACTCATTAAAACTAAAATGATAATTATTTGTGATTTCGTTGCTTATTACGACGTTCGAATGCCCAATCAAGGTGTGCGTGAAAAAATGCATGTGATTCGCCAAGAAAATTTAATTAGATAATGCTCTTGATAACAATTACACCAAACAAATTAGCAAAATTATTTACCTTTGTTTATGGCGGGTAATCCTTTACCGTATATTCGTATGAATAAATTCATCGTCTCATTGAGCACTATCATTTCGTGTGTTTTGTGTATCAATGTAGCTGCAAAATGCAAAACGTCAAGAACCGTCTGAATATTATTCGATACTGAATTTAGTATGCTGCTATCAAATAAATATGGATGCGTTCGGGCAATTGCGATTAGATTGTTATTCGATTTATCCGACTTCAACTCTGACTCCTTTAGGTTTTCGTTATTTCGTTAATTGGGACGAATGAGATTAACTTCAGTCGTCAGTGAACATCAATGGCTAACATTTCATTGGCGTTCTTACAGCTATCTTGAGGATAGTTTGTTACTTGTTTTAATTGATTTTTTATCATGTTTAAAAAATACTTTTTTATTGCGATGTATTGATATAGGAGAATATTTTGCCCTCATTGGCCAATGGTCTGATAAATATTTCAACAACATTTCTTAGATCTCTGATAATGAAAATCTCGTATTTATTAGGCGTATTTATTAGAAAATTAGATAATATCAAATTTTATATTCAGTAAGGTAAAAAAACAAATTTAAATTATTGCTCATTTGAAGAAAAAAAATGTTAAAAAGTTTGCAAATTTGCAAATTTGATTAGAGATATCAGACTTCTTCAAAGCATCTTCTTTTTTTCCAAATTTAAAAATCTGTAAATTATAAAAATTATACAAGTAATTTATGTTGAGTTCATAGGGGTTATGTTATTTGCATGGAGTAATTGTTTATATTGATAAAAGAATTCGCCGAAATGTTAATTTTAGCTATAATTATCTTTGCTCTCTCTCGTTGAATGCGGGTTTTGTCCAGATTCAATTAACGAATAAAGAATTTAATTAAATTTCAAACCATCCATAATACACATATATTTAATTTATTAATTATAATATATTGCAAAACATTATACTAGTAGCCAAATTGTTTTAATTGAGAAATATTGCTCGTAGGTATATTGAATAACCAATACGACACTGAAATAATAAACAATTCCGGGTTGTAATTAGTGAACCAAACCCCCAAGCGAAAGACTACCGAACAAATTGTTTTTATAACAATTCCTGCAATTCCATCATCATTATCATTGGTTATTTTTTTATGCATTTGTTGATTCTTAAAAACAAATTGATCTAGTTGTTAACAAAATTAACTGTAAGAGTATAATTCGGTTGTGTAAACTTTTATATGAGCAATAATAAAAAAATTAGCAACAAAAAACCTAAAAATTCCACTTCAAATATCAGATTCTTCGGATGCGGCCTGAACAATAATTAAACTCATTAACGTGTGTGTATGTTTGAGCCTCACTCGCATTCTGCAACATTGTAAATCACTTCGAGTTCGCCTCTTGTTCTCTTGTATCTCGTGGTTGTCGAGCTATTATCATTGCTCGGGTGGTCATTATGGGTCTTTTTTATTCCTGGAAACCGCAAACCTCTTGCAGACCGAGAAGAAGGGCTCCTTGGAAAGCAGGTATAATGCGCGCAATCGAGTGCGAAATTTATTTTGATCCCCATTAGGCTTTTCAATGATAATAATAAGAAGTTTGCAGCAGCTAATGACCCCAAAGGATGCTAAAAATAATCATGGAAATAAAACCGTAAATTATATGTCCAACCTTCTAATAAACAACAAAGAAAGCTGAATCAAAAAATTATGTTGTAAAATACAAATGTAATAATTCAAACGAAACAAAAAAGTAACAATATTTTCGTTAATTTAATGAATCTTCAGTTTTTACCTTCAAATTTTGATTGAACTATTGCTAATTGTTCAAAAACATTGAAATGAATTATGTGTCCAATGTACAACACTGAGTCATTCTCCAGGAACAAGTTTCATTCAAAAAGCAAGAAAATGAACTTTACCATGCGACAATATTGTGCATTACTAAGTACTGATGAGTTGATGGGAAGCATTTCGGTATTTGCATGAATAAATGTTTATTGCACGTATATCAAGGCGACGATCACAAAATCTGCATACAAAATTGCTTCCACATACGAATATGCAGCAATTCCATGCACTCCAGTATCTTCAACTATACTGGTTGTTCGTCAAATAACTGAAAATATGAGCTACCTCAACGTAGATTTTATTGTAAAATTGCACAATTGTCTCGTACATCCATCAATTAATGCATTGTTTGAACAAGGTTCTAAACGCTTGCAACAAAATGTAGAAGTGAACTGTTCGCAACCAAGCAGATAGTCATCTGATTTCTTTTTGCCAATTGCGAATTCATTAACATTCAGTAAACAAAGAATCAGTGTTTTCGTAATATACGATTCCTCATTATTTTCCGTCTAGTTGGTCGTCACTATTGCTACTGGGTCTTCAAAAATAATTGTTTTTGACGTCATTCAACTTACTATTACAAGTTATTTGTTACTAATAGAAACACAATTCACAGGTAATAAAATTAAAAATTATTGATATAGTGAATATTTGAAAGTTGGCAAAACGTTTTCATATATAATTGAGGATATTGAAAAGTTCAGGAGTAAGTAAATTGAAAATTCAATTCAATTGTAGATACACCCTCAATTAAATTGGTACTCGAATGAAATGAAACTTTTCTTGCTGTTTGTTTACTTTGAATTGCCCATACGATGGGCATTAATTTGCATTTACACATCAATTTAAGCGTAACAACACATGCCGACTGCAATGGAAACGATCGTAATTCAATTTTAAGTATGCAACTGACGACCGAACGAGCCAATGTGCAGCCTTTTTTTTCGTGCGAAAATAGTTAAATGCTAAATTGTGCGTCCATATGTGCACACTTCCTTGTGCTCTTGTGTGACAAATGGCCACCATTTAATTACAGATTGTTTAATTAATTGACGCACTCTCGATTAGGCGTCTTTGCCAACCTTTATCTAATTATGCTCCATTCAAGTGCATTATTGCAAAACAATGAAATTGTTGGTATTAATTAGTGCGCGGCTTTTTTTCAATCAAACACACCAAACAAATATGGCGTTGATTTATTGACGCAATTGGTCACACGCACACTTTGATGCGTTAATTGCGAATTAATTACGACGGTAAAATTTGTTTTGCCGTTAAATATGCAAAATAGGAAGGCACACGACAGAACCACCCTGAAAATCGCACTTCCTATTAATTAGTGCTTTAGTTTTTTCCTGTCCAAAAAATAAATCGACCTTTAAAATGTTTAAAAAGTATTTTTTTATAAATAATGCTAATTAGATGGTCTAATAATCTACTACTGGGAACGTCAATAATTTTCATTTTTTCAAATTTGTACCATACATGCATTTAACAGTTACTAAGGAATTATTAATTTTTACGCTATTTCCTTAATACACTATCATTAATAATCAATTTGAGTTTTCAAATAACTGATGAACATATATGCTCAATATATAGAGGTTAAACTAACTGGAACGTGATGCAATTACTAAATTGATATACATGATTATTGTAGGGTATTAGTAAAGATAAAGCCTAGAATATTATTAATTTCTTAATTTAAAAAAATATAATGACATATATTTCAAAATTTGTACTTACTTCCACTGTAATTACCTTAAAATTAAGGATTTTAAGGTTTTATATTTTTTATAATTATGGATAAACAGAGCTCAATCATGTCCATGTTAATATTACAAATGACCCACTACAATTTAATAAATATAGGCCGGTGTTAAAATGTTGACCTAGATAAATAATCTGTTCGATATCAATGTCCTTCGCTAATTTTTCCCCGACCGAAAAATAAAACAAAATTAGAGTATTCTACGAATCTACAGCTGCAAATTAACATAAGTAAATTTTTATGAAGTTCTGTTACCCAGCCTATTGAACAAAAAGTAATAATGTAAAACTCACTAAGTTGTTAGTATTACAAAAGTTCATGCATTTAATCTCTCCAAGAAGTTATTTACAAAGAGCTTCTCTGGATCTTGTTACATTTTTAAACTTTTCAGTTCGAAAAGAATATAGATAAATCTATTGAGGCAGTATACAAGTTTCCTCATTAATTATTCCCCAAGATGAAGAAAACTTTGGGGCTTCAATCCTGAAAGTTATGAATAGGAGACAACTAAATTGATAATTACATTTAATCCAGAATTAATTAGACCGCAACTTAGAGAATGTTTCAATGCGCTTGCTACCAATAATAAAATGCAATAATAAATAAAGAAATGAAAATATAAATTTCTCAGGATGATACATTGTTTTTGATGAAACATTATTAAATATTATATGTTTTTCGCTTCTTTAACTTGGAATATCTTTTAAACCATTGCACCAATTAAACTAAAGTTAAAACCAAATTGTAGGTTTTAATGAGCACTTTCCAAAAATCTATGGGTTCATGCCCTTTTGTCAATGGGAAGAGCAGAAATCGCGTTCGAAGAAAAAAATTGAAAAAAAAGTTTGTAGCGAAAAAACCGATATAAATTCCTTAAAATCGCTCGAGTTTTCAGAAATTTTCATATCTCTGTAACTAATGGACGGATTTGGATGATTGAAACGGCATTTATCATATTTTTTCGAAAAAATAACATTGAACATGGTCCCGGAATACTGCGGGACTCAGAAATAGCCGAACCTAAAAAATGGGATCCTAAAAATGCAAAATTTTCACTTTTTTTCGCTCCTTTAACTACATATAACTTTTAAACGAATGTACCAATTAAACTAAAGTTAGAACCAAATTGTAGGTCCTGATGAGCACTTTCTAAAAATCTATGGGTTTATGCCCTTTTATCAATGGGGAGAGCAAAAAACGCGTTCGAAGAAAAAAATTGAAAAAAAAGTTTGTAGCGAGAAAACCGTTATAAATTCCTTAAAATCGCTCGAGTTTTCAGAAATTTTCATATCTCTGTAACTAATTGACGGATTTGGATGATTGAAACGGCATTTATCATATTTTTTCGAAAAAATAACATTGAACATGGTCCCGAAACTCTGCGGGACTCAGAAATA
>JARJDZ010007433.1:0-10679 GCA_030264555.1 Aleochara sp. GC000083
AAACTCACCTTCATGCTGGGAAAGCCGATTCCAACCAGAAAATTCGCCAGCCAATTGACCAAAACGGCTATAGACATGGCCGCAGGGCGGGGACCCTGCGAAAACAGCTCGGCAGTGATCATCCATGGAATTGAGCCAGGTCCGACGGCAAAAAAGACGACAAAACTGAGAATTGAGACCACGGACAGGTAGGACATCCAATCGATCATTTCCTGTACGTAACCAAAAAACTCCTATCAGGCGGTAGAATTATGTTCTTTCCCGACAGGGAGGAGCGATACGCCACGGGATTGTATCAACTTAAAACTTCTTCCGGGCCTCAAAAGCATCAATGAAGTGGCGATGATTATTTGAATCTTCATTAATCTTTTGCGACAAATGGTTGTTGTTTAATGTTAGTTTCACATGCAGTAAGACAATTCTTTGGCTGCCAAATTATGGCAAGTATGAGTTTTCCTCGATTTTCAAATGTGAATGAAGTCGTGTATGAAGTTAGTGTGATTTACGAGTAGTGAGTGTGAGTGAGTGAAAAAGCATATAGGTTATTTACAGCGTCCCTCCTCCAGCTTGTCAGGAAAGTCTTCGTACACAGAAGGGTAGGGAAAATAAGAGAAACGGCAGGATGAAGCAATGTGTGTTGTGTTGTAGACACTAGATGCGTTGTGAGCATCTATCTGAATTACATAAATGTATTAATACCCCTATATTCAGGTTCTAGAGTAGCAAAATTGGTTTAATTTCACCGCAATCATGAATCAACATGGCAGCGGGGAAATTAATTTTGTGTAAATGCAAGCAGAAGCAAATCATAAGAGAAATTCATGCCAGGAATAGAGGATACCGATTAAAACTACTTACATACTATTGTACAGAATTTTATAGAAATGCTTTTTGTTGGATTTTTCTGAAGCAACATTTTCATTTCACAATGAGTTACAGTTATGAAACGAAAAGCATTTCCTATTCTATAGATACAAACCTCCACCTTACATATTTACAAAATCAAAGAGTCTCATTCATCTCATTATGTAATGAACCCGAAAGTAAACTTTAAATACAAGATTTGTTTTGATCCTAGAAGCTAGTATTCATGAATGAACTTCAGAATCACATAAATCCTTTTCACCAAATCAAGTTTGGTAACTGGATTCGTTATTAAGTATGTTTGTGAGTGATTTGTTCAAAAATTTTCGTTTTTCTAGAGCAGGGGTTCTCAACCTTTTGTAGCTCCCGGATCAGTAAATTGAGAAAAAGAAATTTTGCGGACCGGTAGATTTTTAGAATATAAATTTTGATTGTAATCCTTGCGGATTTCAAGTCCTTCTTGAAAATTGGAACACTTCCAAATGCCGTTTTCAGATTTACAAAATTCCGACCGGAAATACTCTTGGTATTGTCGCCAATTTGCTTAGACATAATGATCACTATTTCTTAATCCTTTATTTATTATCTCGGGACCAGAAATCCAATCCGAATAATTCAGAACATATTTTTTAAGTAATTTAATGTACTCTCGATTCGTATTTAGACATGTACAAAATTCCACCTACAACTGCTATTGGTATTGTCGTTAATTTCATTAAAGATGATTATTTTTATTGCTCTTTTCCCTAAGTTTAGTCATCTATTTTCTGTCAGCTGTTTCTCAGAAAGTGGAGGTCCTATGAAAATGGTCCAGACATCATTTTTCAAATACCGTTTACAGATTTAGAAAATTACGTCCAGAAATACTGTTGATATTGTTGTGAATTTTTTGAGGGTAATGATCACCATTACATAATTCTGTTTTGTGTTATCTCGGAACCCGATGTCCAATCCGAAAAATTAAGACCATATTTTTTAGGAAATTTAATGTACTTTTGATTAGTATTTAGACATTTGCAAAATTCCACATAGAAATGCTATTGGCATTGTCGGAAATTTAGCCTAACATGATCATTTTTTAACACTCGTTTTCCTATTTAAATGTTGTCTAATTTCTGACAACTGTTTAAAAATGATTCAAACACTATTTTATTGCAAATTTGTACTTTCAAATGCGGTATATAGATTTACAAAATTGGTATTATTTGGTATTGTTGTCAATTTAATTAGACATAGTGATCCGACCTAATCCTTCAAGCATTACCTCGGGACTGGAAATCCAATTCTAATAATTCAAACTTTATTTTATAGGTAATTTAATGTACTCTCGATTGACGTTTAGACATTTGCAAAATTCCAACTAGAAGTGTTATTGGTATTGTCGCCAATTGGGTCTAAAATGATTATTGATTATTTTCTATTGCCCTTTTTCCCATTTTCTGTCAGCGGTTTCGCAGTAAGTGCAGGTCCTATAAAAATACTTTTTGTAGCCTAAGGACGAATAATTTGAGAAAAGGAAATTTCGCGGACCGGTAGAATTGTTTAGGGTATAAACCTAAACCAATACATATGTATATTGATTGTAACCTTTGAGGACCGGTACTGGTCCGCTGGACTAGTGGTTGAGAAACGCTGTTCTAGAGATATTCGACTTTGAAATTTCAACTTTGAGATCGTAAGACTGTGATTACATTGTGTTTTTCTGAATGTGTTTCTACTCGGAAAATATTTAGCATCAGAGTAATGATTCTCTTTGATTATGTTTGATAATTTTTAATAATATCAAGTGTATAGCCAGGTTAGTGCATTACTGGATATTAGTGTGCAAATTTCCATTAATTACTGACTAGCTGCTGAGGCAGCTTTTGTGCGACACCTTCTCTGCGTTTAGCACATATTTGAAAGCAAAGGTGCACTCATAACGGGCGTTAATGTGCGTTTGGTATAGTCTGTACTGTTCTCGCATGTAGCAGTCAAGTCAGATTGAATTCGTCGGAGTCTGCGGAAAAGATCTCGACAGAGAGGCGGGTCGAACCGCATGCACTAACCTTTATTAAAAACGAAATCGTGATGAATATCGAGAAGATGAACATGCCGCCAAGTCCATACAAATGCAGAGTGCGGCGGCCTGTCCGATCCATTAATGGGATTGAGACCAGCGTCATGCCAACCATTATCGCCCCGATGCCAATTGTTGCGAACTTGGCGCTCTCATCGGTAAGGCCGGAGGAGGCGAACAGACTGGTCGAGTAGTAGAACACCTGGGGGACGAAGATAACAACTGTTCATTCTTCCGGATGGATGGACTGAAATTCAGCAGCCACGTACCGCGTTGATGCCTGATAGTTGCTGGCTCAACTGCATCACGACGCCAATCACCAAGGGCGCTCGTAGAGTCGGCGAGCATATCAACTCCATCATGCTGATCGACGCCTCCGCTTGCTGGGCCCGCTCTTCGGCGCGCATTTCCTCGATATCCTCCTCGACTTGATTGCTGGCTCGCAGTCGGCGTAGAGCCTTGCGCGCCTCTTCCTCCCACTGCTTCGTGATGAGGAGGTAGCGCGGACTTTCGGGGCATATGGGCAGCAGGACCAGCTGCAGCAGTGCGGGGCAGATAGCTAAGCCCAGCAGCAATGGCCAGCCTTCGTTGGTGCCTAGGATTTGCTCGATTCCCAATACTTGCGACAGCAGCAGGCCGACAGTGACAGCCAGCTGATTAACTGTGCCGAGGCCGCCACGTAAATTCAATGGGGCAATTTCGGATATATACATAGGTACTAGGGAAGTATTTAGACCTACGATTCAAATGCGATTAGTGTCCGATGGCTGCTGGTGCAGTATTAAATCACGCAAATACGTACCACAATTGACTCCGATTATAAATCTACCAATAAACAACATTTCGTACGAATTTGTCACTTTGGTGAACCACATGAGGCAGGCGCCGCCAATTCCCAAAATGTTATTTAACAATAAACCACCCTTCCTGCAATAGAAGTATATGAATATGAGCATTGGTTTGTCCAGTATTGTACTGTACAGTCCACGAGTTTTCACAGTGAAGGTCTGTCAAAAGCTTGGATGGTAAACAAGAAATAGTTTTATATTGAATCTTATAGAGATTTCTTGCAAATCGAACTTTTTTGAGTCTAAATTAATTTTTAACTTAAGAATTAAACGACCTACGTTTTCGGATAGATTAAACTTGTAAAACGTGTAATCCGCGTTGATACGATTTTCTAGGTATATTTTTGAGTTGGTCGTTGGCATAGAGTAAAATCTGTATAAATTTATGGTTGAAGTTGAAGGTGGCTTATTCAATGTGCATTAACCAAGGATATATTCTTGAAATACTTTGAAAAACTTACTAAATCACAATTTCAAATATTTTTACAGTCTATCATTATCGTTATTTTTTTAAATCACATTAATTTAATTTTTAGCATTTTCAGAAACTTCTTCCAAATTTTTTGAAGCTTTTTTTGCAAAAAATTATGAAGAGTCAAATTAAACTAGGATGAAATACTCGGAATGAAACGTTATTCCTGATGAAATCGGTTCGAGTAGGAGAATCAGTTGTATTCAGAACTAGATTTGGTTATATGAGCGAAAAAAATCAAACATTTTGCATTTACATACTCAATTTTGCAAGTTCAGGAGTTGAGTCCTGCAGTGATTTGGGACCATAATCAATGTTATTTTTTCGTCCCAATATAGTAAATACCGTTTGAATTATCCGAATCGATCCACTACATCCGGAGGTATAAAAAGTCGAGCGATTTTAATAATTTCACATCACTTTTCGAGTTACCAACTTTTTTCTTCAAACGCGATTTCCGCTTTTCCCATGGCCAAAACCTGTGCATTTTTAGAATATGTCCATCAAGACTTACTAATATGATAGTGATTTTTATTGGAATCAACAAAATTGTTTAAAAGTTAACGCAGTTAAAGGTGCGAAAAATAATTTTGCATTGTTAGATACTCCATTTTGCAAGTTTGGACATTCCAAGCCTCGCAGTGATTCGGAACCATGAGCAATGTAATTTCGTTTTGTCAAAATGTGGTAAATGCCGTTTGGATCAGCCGAATTGCTCAGATAGTTTCGGAAATATAACTGTTTTTGAGAACTCGAACGATTTTAAAAATTTCGTACCGTTTTTAATGATACCAACTATTTTTTCATTTTTTATCTTCGAACCACTGTTCCCATTACCAAAAGGACTTGAATCTATACATTTTTGGAAACTGCTCATCATGACCTACAATTTGACCCTGACCATTCTTACATTCGGTCAGTTTAAGCGTTTAAAAGTTATACGCAATAAACAGAAAATTTGCATTTTTAAGTGATGAAGTTTTCACTTCTGTTGTGTGGCCTTAACCATATACCATGTTGTTTTTTGTTGCCATAGTAATTTCTAGAACATCTCGAGAAAATTATATGAAATTTTCAAGTGGATCCGAATAAAATTTCGGAACCTTGAAAAGTTGTGTGCTCAAAGATACTCAAAACTTTAAACGTTAATCTGTATTTTCCAAATCGGTGGTCAAAATTTCACAAAATCTACTCTTGGTGAAATTTTACACAAGTCTTCGAAATGCAATTTACTAGTACTTGGGCGAAAAGTTTTAATTTTATTAAATTACAACTATTAAAAAAAGAAATATTAAGCAAATTTGATCAAAAATTTGCATTTTTTTGTTGAAAGATCTGTGCATGCTCTTACAAAGACGTTGTTAGTTAAAAAATGATTTTTTTTTTCATGATGATCCTGTAACAAGTTCAATCACCGGGAATTATGTTACAAAAGCGGAGTTTTGAATACATTCCTTTGAAAATTTGAAAAATTATTTTTCTTTCAGCCAACAAAAAGTTTGGAGAAAACAGTTTATATTTTATATAAGAAAAGAATAATTGAAAATGGAATGACGTACATCTATAGTAAATGCACAATGAAACATCAACCCACAACTTCAATTTGTATCAGCGAATTACAATTATATACATTATACATCTATTTACTTATTTAATCTTTCCAAAAACATGGGTTGTCTGAGTCTAAACGCAGGACGAAAAGAATAAGTTCGACTTGCACAGAATCTCCATCAGACCCAATGTAAAATATGTCTTGTTTGTTATACAAGCTTCTGATCGACGTTCGTTGTCAAAACTTTTGAACTGCCTTATTGAATAACATACCTTCCAAATCTATTTGCTACCATGCCACCACTGAATCCACCGAGCATGCCTCCAATGGCGAATATCGACACAGCCAACGAGTACAATCGTTGCACCTCCTCGTCGGCCAGGTCCTCGCCATAGCGCGATTTATATACATCCTTCATGAAATACTCGATATTGCCTTCCGGTGCGTTGATGACACCCGTGTTGTATCCGAATTGCAGCATCCCTAGGACCGCGGCGAGAATCGCGTATGAGAGAAAGAACGTTAATCCCTGCAAACACAAGACACATTTAGACCTCTGTACCAATCGACCATACCATACATCAAAATGCATTGAGTATTGTTTTATTTGAATTTGTCAAAGTGGAAGAGAAGAAATGACTATTGACCTGTTCCAAGAGCCTCAGCTTTCGTCGATGCGTGTGCTCCTCGAGCCGATCCACATACTCCCGCAGCTCCTCGATCTCCTCCTTCACCTGCTGAACGGTGTCCAGCTCGTGCTTGATGGCCACCATGTCGCGCTTCACCTCCGACACCTCCGACTGACATGACTCCACCGACTTGGTCAACTCCTGCAGCTGCGTGCGGATCTCGCAGAGGGCGACCGTCGTTTCGTAGTGGCGGTCGCCGCGCTGCAGCTCGTCCAGCTTCGCGCTCAGATTCATACTCATTACGCTCACCTGCTTTTGCAGACTGCAGATCGTAGTAGAGTAGTAGAAGAAGTTGTCGCGACGCAAACGTGTACGGTTCGGAAACAAAGTGCACTTGGTTGGCTTGTCTCATTGATCAGCACCGCGCCGGCAATTCACATTGCTCATCAACCACTCGTAATATATCCCAAACATGCTCTTTAGAATAAATAATCGACAAATCATGATAAATCGATAACAAACAAACGGAAGACGTCTAGATATGTAAATATATTCGAATGGAAATCATACAATTTTGCACTTATAATTGGTCACTTTTCAGAGAATACTTTGCAACTCAATTCGTAAATAATTCATGCATTTTCATCCGAAGAAAAACAATGGTATTTACAAACAAATCGAAGCAACGGAATCGAATCAATCGTTGAATCGAAACCGTGCCAATATATGGGGGATTAAATCCAATTAGTAAACGGTAATCAAATCAATGGTAATGTAAATTGAATCGGTTTGAGCATATGAGCATATTCAGGTACAAATTAGTCCAGCGGACGTTTCGGATGCCGCATGTTGAATGTGATCACAATTGTTCGGAGATCAGAGTTAATTAATCAATAGAAAAAAAATGATGTGATGATTTCGAGATGAAGAACAGAGAAACGTAACGTAAAGCAATCATGCTATAAAACCAACATCGATACAAAGCTTACGAACGCAAAATGATCGTTTCAAGGGTTTGTACAGCGTAAACGAAACCAAACTGATAGGCAAGCATCTAGTAATCAAAGCAGACTAGAGTACATATTTTCAATACCTGGGTGGTAAGGATACCATGGCTGTGTTCCAAAACTATCTGTGGACACCGCGCCAGGTATCCCCCTCCTTGGAAACAATTGCAATTTGTCAGTTAATTATTTGTGTGTTCACGACGCACGCACCCGCTTCGAACATCTACAGTTGGAAGAGTTTTTGGCATATCCGGGCGCGTTCAGAACGGTTTGCGTTTAGTTCTCGGATAATCGTCAAACATGGGCGGCTTTGTGTTTTTTCTTTCGTTTTTTGGCTTTGCTTTCTCTATACTTATTACTTGAGAGAGTATATTTTATCTGTTTTGGCTCTAAGTTTAGTTTGTCCCTGATTTACGGTATACGTTTAGTATACGTGCCCGCCGGCCGGAACAACGGCGCCGATTCCACGTGACCATTGACAATCTCCACCTATAGTTCGGAAACACAGCCCAATATCATACAAGAGTTTCAGTACTCATAAGCAAAAGTAACACAGAAATTTTGGCAATTTTTCATTTCTTTTTTAGATTTTGTTGGTATGTGTTCATGTGTGCGTGAGTTGAGTGGATGTATGTGTGAGAGATTGATTGTTTATAGCACTAACACATTGCCGCTGACTGAACAGGATCCAATTTGCCCTAGGATGTGATGTGGCCGTTAAATTTCGATCGATCAGAAAGTTAGCATTTTCGTCTCGGTTGATCGTATGAGATATACAATCGTTAGAAAAACAGAACGTTGAAAATCACTTGCCGAGCAAAAATTCACATGCAAATCATAGGCGTATCGAACGAGTGCTGTTTTTAAGCTAATTCTTCGATTCAATATATAGTATCATATATATATATAACAAGAATGATTTCGATAATTAAGCCTCTTCTACAGCTTGGTATGTATTAGCAATTAGATGAGGTATGAGTAATTTCAATTACCAATACAAGGATGATGCTGGTGCAGTAAAGGCTTAACTATTCATTATGATGAAAATAAATGCATGGATCCTATTTAGTCTGCTAAAAATCGGAAAACAAATGAAAAATTCGCTCAACATTTGTGCATTGGCCGTTTACACGTAATAGATGTGCATGGCTCGCACGAAACAATGAAATAACATGATCAAATGTCAACAGAAATGTAAGAAATTATGATCATAATAGTTATTTAGAGTATGTTCATTAATATATACTGTACGGAGCCATCAAAAGGCAATACGAATGAAAAGTATTGCTTTCTGATTTTACGCACATTTCTTTTTGTTTAAACCAATCGGTATGTCGTAGGTATGAATACTAAATGTAGATGGTATATATTTATGGAACAATGAATAGATTAGATAGAGTAGCGATATATACCTAATAAGTAGATCTCTGAGTGAAGCTTCATCGTCCGTTTGTATTTCTTTCTTCGTCTCATCACGCGCTTTTCGTCGCGGTCCGGAGAGGATGCTGCGGCGCGAGGTCAGCTTGAGTGTCGCCTGAGCCTCGACGGGCTCAACATCGGAGCCCAATTCATATTCCTCCACCTCGACTACCTCTGCGTAAACTGGAGGGTTGCAACAAGAAATTGATTACAACAATGAACCAGTATGATGGTACAACATACAATAGGGGTCGGCAACCTTTTAGACAAATTGATCATATTTTGAAAATCAACGTTTGGAATGGTATATTACAAAAAAAAAGGTAGCAGTTGATAACTTTTATATGGGAGCATGAGAGGTGGTACCTCTGAAGGACATGATAACAGGTCTTAAGGACCATATTTTCGGGATTCTCGAATTTTATCTAAAAATATATCATATTAAAGGTTGCCGATTCCTAACATACAACATAATTTTGACAGAGTATTGAGACGAGTTCACCATTGTGCAATACATGATATAATAATTTAAGCCCTTCATTATTTTGGTACGAAAAACTGGGAATTGCAAGATGCAAGTATCTTGAAAGCCTATAAAATTGAAGTCATCTTTACACTTTTGATCTTATGGTGAGAATTTCTATATTATTTTTGATATATTTATTCATTATAACAGAAAGACAAAATTATAACCCACAAAGAAATTATGGACCAAAATTGGATGATAGAATTCATGATACATGATTTCATTTCGCAGATATATTATTTTCATTTATAAAGCGAAGATATTATCAGTCGAAATATCGATTGATGTAATTGAAAAAATACTTATTTGTTATTTGTTTCAATTTGAAAGAAGATTACTTTTATAAGATCATTCATGTTGTATTAGTGTACAATTTGTAAGATAGTAGTTAATTCATAATTAGTTAAAACAATAGTAATTAAGCTGAGGAAAATAAAATTAAATCACATGTAAACCTAAAATTGAGATTTTCTACTTTATTCTATTCTGAATTATAATTTACCATTTTTGAACATTATTTTTTTCAATACGAAATAAAATGGATCTATTCTGAAATATAAGTTGTGTTTCTGTAATTCAGTCAACTGATATACAGGCTGTCTCAGCTATCGTGTCCACCCCCTTTATCTCCTTCATTTTTCAGAATTTCTTCATGAAATTTGGCATACTTATAGATATTAATCTCTAGTTTTATAATATTCCCTCNAAATGGAACACCCCATATTTTTTTACTCCATTCGAAAGAGGATAAAATTCTAGATTGATTTCATGTATCACATGTAATATTTTCAATAATATTGCAAAGTTATTATCAGTTAAATTATAATTTATTATCAATTGATATCAATATCAAGCAGGCTTATTATTATGATATTCACAGAAAACAATTGCACGGCGTGAAATTATACATCAAAATCAAGCTTCTCACAGAAGCGTTGATGTTAGAAAGGATTTGTTTAAGTTATGAAGCGGATATCTGTTATAAGTTCATTAGCGCATAATAATCACATATTATATCACAAGACAATCGAGAATTTTCGGATATACGTGAGACGTGTTGCCCGAAATATCACGAGACCGAAGGTCGAATTTTCGATTGTCGTGTGATATACGGGGGACTATTTCCCGAAATATTTTTATTATATTGGTTAAGAAAATTATTGTTTGTAATGAGAAAATAGCGTTCTATGCAGCAGATACTTTCCAAAATATTTGACATGTCACTTTTGAAACTTGACAAATAATTTTTCGTGTGATTTTGACGGGAGAGATTTGCGCAGTTGATCACTGCGCAGGTAAAGGT